>PXIH01S0009547.1:6132-17961 GCA_003024985.2 Euperipatoides rowelli | reverse complement strand
GAGATTGAATCTAGAATCGAAGTGGGCAAAGAATTCCATATTTTGGCAAAATATTTTTTTAAAAAGCGGCTTACTAGTGTAAGTCAATTTCTTTTGAATTCCAAAGCTACACCTAATTGCTGATTGTGGAACGCACATCTTGTCATGTACTATTAAAAAGAGATTGGGCAAACTTAGCATTTAACTCGATAACTTAGGTTTCATTGAAGCAATCAAACTAAACATAATTTGCTATCAAGTCTTTTCTTACAAATATTCAACGATGGTTTTGTTATTATCTTCAATTTTAAATCTTTATGTTTTTATTATTACAATTGGAAACAAAAAAATATAATGGGCGAAACTTAGCTGGCTTTCTTTATGTCCGCTTTTTAAACTAACTTTCAACTTTAGTTGCCATGGTGAGTAAAGCTGCGCACGAACACTATTTTACAGTACTCAATTTTGATGGTTTTTCTTGCTCCATTGATTCTGTTATCCTTCACTGTCATTTTCCTTTTCTTCCTCAGATGAACTAACAGATTATTGTCTGACCTAACAGATTATTGTGGTTGTTTATTATATTTTATTATTATTATTGCAAGAATTATACGATTTAAAAATATGGTGCTCGTAACGCTATAGGAATGTGAGTAAGCTACAGAAAGTTTACAGTGGTTGGTCTTCTAACACCATGCATTGTATCTCCGCGGGTGAAATTAATTCTTATTAAAACTTTAAGAAAAATAGCACTTTAAAAACTATTAATTAAAAATAAATTATATATTCATTATTAACAATATATTTAACAACATTTTGTAAATTATGGTGTAGAGTGGACTCCCTCTTTAACTGAATTACCTCACTTTATTATTAAATAGACTACCTCACTTTGCTATTAACAGGACTACTTCACTTTGCTATTAACTTGTTACCTCACTTTGTTATTAATTGGACTATTTCACTTCGCTATTAACTGGACTCTCTTTGTATTAACAGGACTATTTCACTTTGTATTAATGGCACTACCTCACTTTGTACTAACTGGACTACTTCACTTTTTATTAACAAACTATTTCTCTTTGCTATTAACTGGACTATCTTACTTTGTATTAACGGGACTATCTTACTTTGCTATTAACTGGGCTCTCACTTTGTTTTAACAGTATTTCACTTAGCTATTAATGGGACTACATCATTTTTATTAACAGGACTACTTCACTTGACTATTAATTGGACTACCTCACTTTGCTATTAACAAAACTACCTTTCTTTGTATTAATATGCTACCTTGCTTTGCTATTAGTGGGACTACCCCAATTTGTATTAACCAGATGACCACACTTTGTATTAATGGCACTACCTCACTTTGTTTAACCGGAATATCTCACTTTGTATCAATGTGACTACCTCACTTTGTATTAACAACACTTCCTCACTTTGTATTACTAGAACTACCTCACTTTGTATTAACAATACTATCTCACTTTGCTATTTACTAGACTAACTAACTTTGTATTAAGAGAACTTTTTCACTTTGCTATTTTAACTGGACTATCTCACTCTGTATTAACTGGATTACCTCACTTTTGTATTAAAAGGACTACCTTACTTTTCTATTAACATGACTACTTCACTTTGCTATTAAGTGGACTATGGTACCTCAATTTGCTATTAACTGGACTACCTCATTTTGGACTACCTAACTTTGCTATTAACTGGACTTCCTCACATTAATTTTTCATTTTGAAATCTGGAAGTATTTACTGTTTCTTATAAGTATTTTCTTCAGCCAATAATGGATTGTTGTGCGCAGGCATATTGTGTGATAAATAAAACCGATTCTGATAAGCTTGATGGTTTTTTGAGAAAAATATCTAAGATGAATTAAAGCATATGAATTATCAAAATAGAATAACAAAGTTATTAAACATGATATTATTTTACCCTCAGAAAGGAAAAAAAGAGGCGATTTAATTTAATGTTTTTAAAAGTTTGGTTTTGAAGACGAATAAGGACTACTTTTTGAAATAAAATGATACAAGAACAAGAGGTCATATACACAAATTAAATTTAAAATTAATACATACTAAAATCAGATATTCTTTTATTTCAAATAGAGTAGTTAATGTTTGGAATAGTCTTCCAAATGATGTTGTTACAAGTGACACCTTAATATCTTTTAAAAGCTCGCTCAACAAATAATTTTTGTTTAATAATTATTTTAGATAATTATCTGTCGCTGTATAAGTCTTTGACTTACTACTCCTATCTGTAAACATAAACATAAAAAGATTACCTCACTTTGCTATTAACTGAACTACCTCACTTTGCTATTAAATAGACTACCTCACTTTGCATTTAACTGGACTACCTTATTTTGCTATTAACAGGACTACTTCACTTTGCTGTTAACTGGTTACCTCACTTTGCTATTAAATGGACTATCTCACTTTGTATTAATGGTACTACCTCACTTTGAATTACTAGACTACCTCACTTTGCTATTATCTGCACTACCTCAATTTGTATTAATTGGACTATTTCACTTCGCTATTGATTGGACTCTCTTTGTATTAACAGGACTACCTCACTTTGTATTAATTGGACTACTTCACTTTTTATTAACGAGATTATTTCTCTTTGCTATTAACTGAACTATCTTACTTTGTATTAACGGGACTATCTCACTTTGCTATTAACTGAACTATCTCGCTTTGTATTAGTACCATTAATTACAAATAGATATTTTAATGGGAAAAACTCACTTTGTAGTAATGGTACTACCTCACTTTGTATTATTGACTACATCACTTTGCATTAATGGGACTATTTCTCTTTGCTATTAACTGGACTACCTCACTTTGTATTAACGAGACTATCTCACTTTGCTTTTAACTGGACTCTCACTTTGTTTTTACAGTACTATTTCACTTAGCTATTAATGACTACATCATTTTTATTAACAATACTACTTCACTTTGCTATTAACTGGACTACTCACTTTGCTATTAACAGAATTACCTCACTTTGCTATTAATGGGCCTACTTAACTGGACTACCTAACTTTGTATTAATGGGACTCTCTCTTTGAATTAGCAGGATTATTTCACTTAGTTATTAACTGGACTATCTTACTTAGTAGTAACAGGACTATTTCACTTTGCTATTAATTAACTGATTTACCAGACTTTTTATTAATGGGATTACCTGACTTTGCGATTAACTGGGCTATCTCACTTTGTACTAATAGGACTATTTCACTTTGCTTTTAACTGGACTACATGATTTTCTATTAATGAGACTACACAACCTTTCCATTAACTGGACTATCTCACTTTGTAATAACAGGACTATTTCACTTTACTATTAACTGGACTACTTCACATTGCTATTAATATCTATTTATATTTAGAGTTCTAACCTTCATCTTAGCCTCTATCGTTACTCAAAAAAAAATAAAGGATTTTTAATTTTTTTCCTGTCATATTTATTTTAAAAAAATATTTAAAAAAATAATTCCTCTTGTTAAAAAAATAAAAGTTATTTAGTAATTTTACTTGATACAAAAATCAAATGTAACGTCAAGTCTGTATGCATCTTCTAATTAAGAAAAACAGCAGGTGATAAAAGACTTGTTGTTAAATGCTATGCTTGATAAAACAATTTCAGGCGTACGGTCATTTTCATACTGTCCAATTTGATAATGGAGTAATTTGGCTCAGCTATTTCTTCCTAGCTTATTACTGAGTTGCATTTTTCTATGAGAGAGAAAAATATCTTGGAAGCAAACCCTGGTGTTTGCATATGAGTGTGTCGCTTTATGTTAACAGCGCTCAAAAAGTTCCATGAAAAGCATAGACACACACATTTGCACATCAAGCAGAAAGGTTAATTAAGAAATTAAACATTTTGAAAAGTGCATTTTTGAGAGCTAGCTCACTAAATAATAATATTAAGACCCATCACTAGTTTTGTAGCAATGTTGCTGGCCAATAGGGAAGTGGCTTCATTTATTGTTGCAATTTTTCACATTAACATTGTTGCTAAAGTTATTATAGTGGACTAAGCTGAAGGTTTCTCATCCCATGTTGTGAAATAATAAATTGTCCCACTTTTTCTGCATGGCAATCCGAAATACAAAACTTTGTTAATTTAGCTGTCACTTCCATCATAGTAATCTAATTTTATAAAAATGCTTATTTTTATTTATGTACAGTGGTATTTAATTATGGCCCTATTTAACAAATAATATCAAAATATTTTGGGAGGGCTTAAAGGTCAAATGTACTGGATTTTTTAAATTTGTTTTATTATTATTGATTTTCAAAGATTTTTACTAAAAAAAAAATATTCACCAGAAAAAAATTAAATAGTTGTTTACAATTGAATTTATTGTCTTTAGCTCCTCTTCGTTAAAACAGCCTTGTCCATTGTATACGCTTGTGGAGATATTATGTTACGTCATTGTTGAGAGATGAATAGAGCTTGATATACTAAACTATAGAATATTTACTATCTTTGTCAGTAAGGCTGGAAATCCTATGGACTAATTGTTTAACTACTTGTAAAAAATTCATAATTAAATTTATCCTTTGTGCTATTATGGTCCAATTTGTTTTTTTTTTTAAAAAATCAAAACGACCTTTACTACAAATGAAACATACCTCTATTTACATAATAAATCATTATGAAGAAAACAGTTGTAGAAACAATTTCATCATCTGTAATCTCATAGAGGATAGCAATATTCTTAATTTTATATTTAAATAACTTTTTTAATGCGTTTAATTTTTTTTTTCCTGTGGAATTTTTTTTTATAAATTATCTTTGAAAATCAATAATAATTTTTTTTAAAAAAAAAATCCATTACATTGGCCTTCAACTCCCTTCAATTTAAAAATATCAATACATTTTTATAGTGCTTTGATTTAATAAAGTAAATTTACTACAAGTTAAAATTTATGTAATAATATTTTTTTTTTATATAGTTCCAAAAATGTTTTAAAAATTAGTGAAAAAAATTATAAAACTTCACTGGTTGCAGTATATGCAGTAATATTTTTTTTTAAAAAAAAAATATTGATCATTGGGGGAGGATTAATATGGAAAATACCAAGCCTGTTATGCCAATTTGTTATAGATTTTGTAAACTTATGGCTCCATTATTTGCATTGTTTTGTTCCACTACATCTTTGTTTAATGAGTTACAATTTAATATTCAAGATCATCTTCAAACTCTTACTTTGTAGTCAATGCAGACCTTTTAACTTTAAGAATTCAGTCTGGAATCACTTCAAACTACTTGAAAATCGTTTGTTCTTTAAGAATAAGAATTCAGCATCCACTAATGTGTTCTCTTCCTCCATGATAAATGCCAGATGCTCAGGTTAGAATTGCTTTTAGCATTCCTGGCAATTTTATCTCTTTGAAATATTTCGTTTTATTTTTATTTATTTTTATCTTTTTTTTCTTTATTTTTCTAGGTGATGCTTTTAAAACAAATTACTGTATTTTAAATTTGGCATAAAAATATTTGAAATTGTCAATGTTGATGAAAGGGTTAGGGAAAAAATTTAATCTACAGAATACGTGCACATTAGGGTGGTCTAAAATATTTTTAGGACCCATCTCTCTGATTTTCCAGCTATTTGTCATCTCTTCTATACAATTATTTTCATTTTATTTCTATCACTGGATTTGTAAGGAAATGACACTAGAAATCTTATTTCGTAAGTCATGGTGATAGCTTTATTCATTAGTGATGCTGCTAGAAAGCACGGAAAACCTCACATTGAAAATATTTTTAGATTCTAAAGTGCGGACATTAATTTGTCTCTGGTCTCAGTTTTTCAAGTATCAGACAAAACTGTTTGAGATTACATAACACTTCTCATGATCACTGCTATACATTATCATGGAAATCTCATGATCACTGCTATACATTATCATGGAAATCTCATGATCACTGCTATACATTATCATGNTCTCATGATCACTGCTATACATTATCATGGAAATCTCATGATCACTGCTATACATTATCATGGAAATAAGTCAACAAGCCACAATTTAACGTAGTCCTTCAGACAGAAGATTTGTTAGTACAGTCCGGTGCACATCCTTCAGCAATGAGGAAGGAATATGTGGTGCCATGGTGGCTGTTTAAATTTTTGTGTTCTGTAAATAATCCTTATTTTAAAGGGAAGGGGGGGGGGTGGAGCATATTATTCATACTAGTTCAAAGCCCGTCATATGATGGTAAAAATGAGTAAGATTATGTTGGGCCCTTTTTTTTGTAACGGTTAAATTCCGTGCATCATTTAGTCATTTGTATTTATAAAGGGCATCTTTTATCCATGTTTATTTGTAAAGGGCATCATTTATAAATATTTATAAAGGACATCATTTAGCCATGTTTATTTGCAAAGGATATCATTTAGCTTTATTTATAAAGGTCATCATTTAGCTGTGTATATTTATAAAGGGCATCATTTATCCATGTGTATTTCTAATGGTTATCATTTATCCTTGTGTATTTTTAATGGTTATCATTTATTTGTATGTATTTATAAATGACATCATTTGTCTGTGTTTATTTATAAAGGGTATCATTTAGCCATGTGTATTTATAAGGGACATCATTTAGTCGTGTTTATTTACAAAGGGCATCATTTATCTTTATTTATAAAAGTCATCCTTTAGCTGTGTATATTTACAAAGGGCGTCATTTATCCATGTGTATTTCTAATGGTCATCATTTAGCTGTATGTATTTATAAAGGGCATCACTTAGCCATGTGTATTTATAAAGGGCATCATTTAGCTATGTGTATTTATAAGGGCATCATTTAGCCATGTGTATTTATAAAGGACATCATTTAGCTGTGTGTAATTATAAAGGGCATCATTTAGCCATATGTATTTACAAAGGGCTTCATATAAAGGTGAGGAGCAGCATTAGCCTTTTATTATAATAGATAAGTAATGTATTCCAATGGTTTTGATTGCATTTGAACAGTAGATCGATGTTTAAAAAGTGCAAATCAATGTATTTCATTATCGCTCATCGAGCACTTCAGGATTATTTGCTATGACTTACACACTTTTCATTGTGCTTCATCATCTTGTTCCTGAACAGCAAATTGAATATACCTTTTGATTTTAACTTTAATGATGATGTCTGATTGAATTTTTATTCTCTATTATCAAAGTATGACGGTAATGTTTCAGGTGTTAGGATTGGCTCCTGTATTGGTTTACAAATCGATGCCACTCAGATAAATCTTTTTTGATTACTTTGAAAGAAATCCAAGATGTGCCTTGCAACTGACTGTGCCCCCTAGTTTTACCTCATTTAAAGTTCTGGTGAATGTTTCCATGTAACCCAAATAAGTGTTACATTTTGACAAATAGTCTTTTAAGAATTATGATTCTAGTCAAACATGTGTGCCTGACCAGTTTTGCAATGCATTGTGGTAAATTTAAGGCTCACTAGCATCAGACTAAATATGGGTGCCACCCCCCCCCCCCCCCCCCCCTCAACGAAAGTTATTACAAAAAAAATATACAAATGTCTTGACAAAAAAAAATTGAAAGTGACAATAATTTGAAAAATCATTCAAAATTTTTTGGTGTTGTATAGAAACTGTTTATAAAAGATCAAGAAATATTAAAGTATATTCTCAATGTTATTTTCAAATTTACCAATTTAATTTTATTTTGCCCAAAAAATGTATGTTTAATTCATCAAATTTTCTTAATTCATTTAAAAAGGTGTTAAAATCTAAGTTTTATATAATGTTTATAAATAAAAAGAGAAGACCAAATACTAAGACTAAGACCTGGCTTCTCCTTATTTCCGGAATCATCTTGCGATGTGAACCATCATTATTCTCTTTTTCAATTATCCTTCCTCTTTCCTCCCTTAACCCTCACATTCCAAAATCACATGTTTAACATCTTCCTCCTTCTTTCCACATAACCCACATATTTCGATTTCTCCCCAAAAGTTTTTCCTTCTAATCTTAGTGCCTATGTTCCCTGCCCTTGCTTGAAATAATAACATAATTCCACTATCATTGCCATATAATTTACCTTCTTCTTTGATATGTCTTTTATACTAAATTTCTAATGTTTCCTTCCTATATAACCCTTCTATCCATCTCCTGTCTCCCTTGTTTCTAATGCTTTCTTTTCTTTGTTTCCCCCATTTTTGTATATCCATTCCCTCAGTCACTCTTTCCATGTCTCCCTCCCACAATCCTAAATAATATCCTATTCTATTCCCATCAACATCTAGAACAGAAATCAAAGTGACACCAGGTGTTTGCTTTGATTTTTTAAAAGATGATGTCACTGGAATATTTTATTTATAAACATATAAAATCTGGATTTTCACACCTTTTTAAATGAAATAAGAAAATTTGATGAATTAAACAGACATTTTTTTGGAAAAATAAAACTGGCAAATTTGAAAATAACATTTATAATACACTTTAAGAATAAATAAACTGAAATAATTATTTTATGATGTAAAAGAATATGAGCGTATTGATGCTCATATGTTTAGGAATATTAAATAGTATATAGAAAAATATTATTCTTAGTTTTACCTTTTTTTTTAAAAAAAAAAAAGATTCAAGGTGCAATGAATATAAAATAGTATTTTCCGAGACTTCTGAAACATCATTGATTCTTAAAATAACTGAAACTTAGTCATCAAAAGATGGAAGCAAAACTAATTCAAGCAAGACAAGTTATTGATCACTTGTTTGCATCAGAAGCAACTGAATTCTAAAGAAGTTTATAAATGTTGTCACAAAATAAAATAACTATTGATTGTACACTAGGAGTAAAGAGTGTCTCTTCTCTAGAAGAAATCTTATTGGTCTGATATTTGATCAAAATCAGTTGAAATCACACAGAAGTCATCTTGAATAAAATCAATTATTGAAAGCTCTAAGGGTCTATTCAGAAATGACATCATGTGAGAAGGGGGAGGGGCTTAGAATAAATGTAAAGATATGTGAAGATGAAATATGATGTCACATAATTTTTTCAAAAGTCAACAAATCTTCATTTAATTTTACTGTAATTTAAATACAGACATATTCCGGTTTATGGACTCTCACGAGTACGGACATGTTTACAGTACCACCATACCCCTATTCATGTTCACGTAATTCTCAAGAATGGACTATAAATACAGGTATACCCTTGTTAATGGACCATTGCAAGTACTGACATGTTTACAGTAGCACCATACCCCCTGTTCATTTCACATGCTTTTCAAGAATGGACTATACATACAGGCATACCCTGGTTTATGGACTCTCGCGAGTATGAACATGTTTACAGTACACCATACCCCTATTCACGTCCACGTGATTCTCAAGAATGGACTATAAATACAGGTATACCCTTGTTAATGGACCATTGCAAGTACGGACATGTTTACAGTAGCACCATACCCCCTATTCATGTTCACATGCTTTTCAAGAATGGACTATACATACAGGCATACCTAGGTTTATGGACCCTCGTGAGAATGAACATGTTTACAGTACACCATACCCCTATTCACATTCATGTGCTTCGCAAGAACGGACTATGAATACAGGTATACCCTTGTTTATGGACCATTGCAAGTACGGACATGTTTACAGTAGCACCCTACCCCCTATTCATGTTCACATGCTTCTCAAGAACAGACTATAAATACAGGCATACCCAGGTTTAAGGACCGTCACGAGTACGAACATGTTTACAGTAGCACCATACCCCTATTCACGTTCATGTGCTTCTCAAGAATGGACTACAAATACAGGCATACTTTTGTTTATGGATGTTTCAAATACAGACATGTTTACAATAGCACATACTCCCTATTCACAATCACGTGTTCTTAAGAACGGACTATAAATACAGGCATACTCTTGTTTATGGACCAATGCAAGTATGGACATGTTTACAGTAGCACCATACCCCTGTTCACGTACATGTGCTTCACAAGTATGGGCTATAAATACAGGCAGACCCTGGTTTATTGACCTTCATGAGTACGGACATTTACAGTAGCACCATACCCTTGTTCCTGTACACAAGAACGGACACTTCTAATCATTATTTGAATTAAAAAAAATGCATTAAGAATATTCATTTTATTTTAGAAAAAATATTTTAAAATTTTTTTTTAATATATGTTGTATATCTTTTTTAGTTTTTTCATGAATTATATTGTCTAATCCAATTATATTACTTCATTTTGTTTTGTAAAAGAAGGGGAGGGTACAAACAATTTTGATGTAATTTCATATAGGAGATATTAAATTGTGCAACAAGTTGTGGTGGAAGGGGGGGGGGGGGTACAAAATAGAGAAAAATTGTGTTTTGTAGTTTATGGATGATGCCTAATACTGTATATGAAAAAGTTAACAGCAATCATTTGGGGTAAGATTTTATTTATGCATTCAATAATATGCATAACAGGAAATCCCTCGGATTTAAGGGGATTACAACTTTTAGATTAAAGAAACTGTGCCCACCACACAGCCAATTGTCATTACAACAGGGCCATACAAAATCTATATTTACTTCCAGAATTTTTTAACCAAGGAAAAATATTATTAGACAAAAGACTCAGAAATTTGTAGAAACATTGACCTATAATTTGTCCAAATATCAACAATTATTTTTCAACAAAATTTAAAAACCATATCAAGGACACAATTCAATGCAGTAAACATTGGTTGTAAAGAGCAACTGATCTTAATATTTACTGATAGTGAAACTTGAATAAACAAAAATTCAGCTGTATCTGGGGAATCCTATGCACTACTTTGATATTTGGAGTTTCTTTGGCATTAATGTTTTAAAACTAAATAGTTGATGTGAATTGGCAAATTGACACAATTACTAATATAGGTCCTTTATTGGGGGTCTGTTAGTACGTTATGTTTACTTTTTAGGAAATGGATGATATGAACAATGGCATACTAACATGATGTCCGCAGATTTGTGATTAATTTTTTAAATTTGTATAATGTCAACAAATTTTTAAAATATTACTGTAGAATGCCGTCAAAGGGTGGTACCCCACAAAATAAGTGTGCCACTATTTCTTAGCCAAAGTTAGCTAAAGAGCACCATCGTCAAACGAGTGCAACATCACCAAACATAAACTTTTTGATCACACTGAAAGAAATCCAACCTGTGTCACACAACTGCGCCACCTAGGTTTTACTACAGGAGAGTGTTTTCATATCATCAAAATAAGTGCGTATTTTTAAAAATAGTCTTTTGATGAATTGTGATTCTAGACAAATAAATCGCCTGGGCAGTTTTTCTGTGCATTATGGTAAATCTAAGGTTCAGTAGCATGGTGCCACCCCCACCAATGAATGACAAGTGCACATGCACACTTGATATGCATTCTACATTAATATTTTGAGATGTACACCCCTACCCCGTAAATATACGTTTTCTAAAATTGTGACCCAAAGCGTATTCCTGTATATATATGTTTTTAAAATATGTCTCTAAACAGTATGCCAGTAAATTTTTGGCTGAAATTTAAACTTGATAGTGAGGTGCTGTAATGTATTTACTGCTAGTAGAAACAGTAATTACTTGAATTACTATCTAAGCTAGGTGGTGTTGCTGAAAGTTAGCCGATACATGTGTGATGAATGTGGTGTAGGCTTATGCATAGGGGAAGTGGGGGAAATGTCGCGCACTTAAGCAAGATTAGTTTGTGTGGCAAAATAGTTAAAGTTAAGATAAATATTTATACATGAAAGTGATCCTTAGTTATCCTACTTTTAAATGTATATAAACATTTTGTGCAAAA
>PXIH01S0009533.1:2588-12804 GCA_003024985.2 Euperipatoides rowelli | reverse complement strand
AACTTAGTAAAATGAATAAAATAAAATTATTTGATTAGATTTTGATTTAGCTTTTCTGAACTTTACATAAACAAAAATATATTAAAAAAAAAATACTTACATTACAATATATGATTTATTTTACTTAAAGGAACAGGGTAAGCATGAAGAAGAATATTGATGATGATGATGAATAATCATATGTAGAAATATGTTAGCAGGATTAGTATTGAAAAATTTAACAGGAAAATGTTCTATTGAATATGATAAAAGATTGAAATTTCAGCAAAGTTTATAAGTTTTGAAAAATTTAGTGAAATCGTGAAGATTTTCTACTTTGTGTTTCATTTCATGAGATTCTTGTTTTACAGTAAAGACACAATTAAAAGTTAGCTGATTAAAATAGACAGGCTTTTAAATAAGGACATAATTGGGAATAATGGCTTCTATAAATTTATGTTTACATGTTAAGATTTATGTCTTTTCTCTCAACCACAGTCTCAGAACTCTCCAGTATCAAAATTGTGTCTGAGTAAAGCAATTTTCAACGTTTTTCCGCATGACTAAATCTTTCACAGTGTGGAGTCTGTACCTAAATATACTTCCAACGTCTTTGAACAGAATGCATAAATGTCTTGTATCAGCTTCATTCATCGTAATTGAATAAACACAAGACTCTGGCTGTGTTTTGGATTGAACTTCAAGAGCATTTTAAGAGATTTTTAAAAGAATGTTCACTTCTAGTAAAGATCTGACTTTTAGGAGATTGTCACAAAAAATGGAAGTGGGTCCTTAGGAAAAAGTTAATCTTCAAAAGAGATAGTTGATGTGAATTAATTTAGTTTTAGGAGAGAGTTGACCTAGTTGTTGATGCTGTTTCTTTTAGCGTGAGAGATTAAATATTTGATTTATTTTTAAAAAAATAGATTTTAAGCCTGGACAAATTTTAGTGGTTTAAACTTATAATTAAGAAAGCACTAATCCAGTCATTATTAAAATGGGAGTTTAAATCACTTAGAAATGGTCAATCAGACAAATTTGGTCAATGAAACAAAGGTAAACATTATAAGTTTTATGTCATTAAATACAACAGTTCTGTTTATTGTACTGGTATAGGAGGAAGAAAAGTCAGCAAAAATGTCCAACATCAACTTAGGTACAGAGAAACAGCAGGGAACCAAAAGTTTAACAACAGAAAAAGTAACCCTTCGATATTAAAATTTTAAATACAATAACTGTAAGTTTCTCAAGGGATATCAATACTAAATAAGCATATAAAAATTAAATGGATTTCATATCTTGACGATTTGTCAATCTTTGTAACATCACTAAGTGAAATAAATAAAATTATGAAAATATTGTCTGAATTCACAGCTTTAACCTGATCAATAACAAACTACAATAAATCTTACATTTATGATATTTGTAATGGCAAGCAATTGAGTAATAATTTACTCTAACAGGAAGTCATGGACTCATTTCCACTAGAAAACCAAAATTAAATGCAAAGAATTAAATGTAATACTATTCTTGAAAATACTGAGAGAGTATTTAAGAAGAAATCACTGATAAGGCTAACTTGGTTACAAAAAATAGATTTTTTAAATAAATATATATTTCCAAAGTTTGTGTTTTATTTACCTTTAATTAAAATTACAACAAAAATTTATATGAAAATGAAAAGAAAGGTACAAAATTTTATATATGGAAAATTTAAAGCCTTATTCTATAAGAAAGCAACTTTTGATTTAAAACAAGGAGGTTTTGGTTTGGTCATATTTTAAATTGGAAGAAGGTAGTTGTGTATGGATGATCAGAAAGAAAATTAAGGTCCCATTGTTCAAATTTTGGATTACAAATTGGGAATTTATAAATAATCACAATTATAATGGATACAAAATAAACTATAAGAATCACATGAAAATCAGTCTGCAGGAAGACCAAATCTTCAAACATTATAGAAATAAAAATGTGAAAATTTCAAAAATCAAAAAAAACTTTAATTTTCCACCTAAGCCCAAAAATTTTTATATTAAATATTTACTGCAAATCTTACCTACAAGAAAGAGACTCTCTGATATGAATTTGGGAAATCTAACTGATCTGTTATGCCATTTTTGCAAAACATTTTAGAAACGTCATTTGTTTTGGAAATGTTCAGTGACAAATATAGTTACAAGATTTTTCTTGAACAAAATCGAGAATTTATATGAGATAAAATTAAACAGTGAAACACAAGAAAGTCAAATCCCAAATGAGGTTGAAAAATATTACATTTTAGTATTGTATGGAATCTGGATTGCAAGATGTAGGATTATTTTAATGATCTTTTTTATTTCTCTAATCATAAATTTGAAAAATTGTGGAATAGAAAACTGTTTTAAACTATCTCAAAATTACAGTATGGTTTCATTGAACAAAAAATCTTAATTTTCATGTAAAACAAAGCAAAGTTTTATTGGAAACTATAAGTTTCTCTAAATAATTCCAAATAGAACTAAATATGATGATGAATGATTTAGTTCAGAAAAAACCATTACAATGATTTAATAAAAGTAAAACAGTTTAGTTCAGAAAAGGCAATTATAAAAAATAATTTTGGCAAAAAGAATTAAGTTTCTATCTATTAAGTTTCTAAGATTATAAAATAAAAGGTTGACACATATATCATATAGTATAGTATATATTGTATAAGTTATATCCTAATATATTTAAATTTCATTGGCATACAGGTTTAAAGAGTTATGTATTTGAAGCTGTGATCTGATTGAAAAGCATTAGAAGAGTTAGTTAGCACCTATGTGTTTGTGCATGAAGTTTCATTAGATTATCAGTACAGGACTTTCTGTTGTGGAGCAGTGATTGGCACAAATGATAAAAAACTGTTGTTTATTAATTCTCTCTCTAGTTTCAGATAAATTGACCATATGACTCAATCGAAGGCATGAGAAATTAGACTAGAACAACAATTGGATTGATCAAACCAAGCACGATAAAAAAACAACAACAAAAAAACGATGACATATAAATATGATCATCTGAGTGTTATAAACTTTATTATAAGTTATAAAAATAATTTAATTGTGGATAAACAAAACTGTACACAGTCATGCACTTGAATAATTTTAATTTTGAAATATTATGGTAGTTTGAGCCTCGGTTCCGTGGTCGAGCGGATTCACATCCGCTTGATGAACCGAAGGCATATGCTGAGGTGTACAGGTTCGCGCCTCAGCTTGGGCAGTTATGGAACGGTTTTTTCTCTAGCTTTAACAGCTCGCCTCGGGTTTTTTCTAGTACGCTGCCCTTGTAATATCAAGGAACCTGTTAATCTACGTTTCAATCAGTTATATATTTAATTTAAAGTCAATGTAATGTCAATTTAATTAACTATTATGGTAGTTTGATTATATAGATTATATGTTAAGGTTTGTCATTAATCAAAGCATTCACTCACCTAGTATTATATATATTGCTTGTTTGTTTCAGAAAATCAATGTTAAAGTACAGGATAAAAAATCTAATGCTAGGATCAACTTTTGACTCTGTTGGGAGCAGTGATTGGCACAAATGATAAAAACCTGTTGTTCATTAATTCTCTCACTAGGTATGTATATATTGTTTGTACTGTATATTGTTAATAAATTTATATATTAATTTAAAAAGAGAAAGAAAACATTTGATAATTTCCTTATTTACTACATCTCAGCTCCATCTCTGGCAACAATAGTTAGTTGAATTTCAAAATGGCGAATGGCCGTTGAACAAATGAGATAAGAAAGTATCACAATATGACTTAAAGAAAAACCAGATTAAAGGTACAAATTGTTTAAGTTATGAAAAATTACTGTTGATAAGATTTATGTTTATTAAGTTGTTTATTGTCTAGTTAATATTTTGTTATTACCTAAACCCTATAAAGAATATTTTCAATGTTCAATGTATAACCATTTTAGAGGTGGGAAGGGTTATGAATATTATAGAAATAAAGCATGATGTGCATTAAATAAAATTATACATAAAATACAAATAAATGAGTCTTTTAGTGGTAAGGCTAACTATTTGAAAGAAGTGACGAATAAAGAATAAAATATTAGCCGTAATTGGGGCCTTGTTATTGGGGCCTTGTTATTGGGGCCTTATAATTGGGGCCTTGTTATTGAGGGCCTTGTTATTGGGGCCTTGTTATTGTGCTCATTAATGCAACAAACTTTAGAAAAAAAAATTAAATATGTTAGAATTAATAACATATAAAATAGAGTAGACCAAATTGAGATGATGAGTTGGACGTGACAAAGTTAAGTTTGGAAATATGTATAGTATTAAATAGACTAGATAGTATAAATAACAAATTAGAAAATAAAATAGATAATATGATGGATTACTTTGAAAATAAAATAGATAAGGTTCAGAAGCAAATTAAAGAATCTATACAAACGCTAAACACAAGTAGAAGCTGAAAATAAAGCAATGAAGGACACTTATTGCTCAACAAAATCAGATATCGGAACTAAAATACTCTTAGGCTGAGTTCTCAATACTCTTAGGCTGAGTTCTCAATACTCTTAGGCTGAGTTCTCAATACGATTGCTTTGGAATAACATAATATTATTTGGATATAAAAATCCAGGAAAAAACATAAAAAAAAAAGATATAGAAAAACTGATAAGAGATGACCTGGATTAATTGAAATAAATAGATCAAGACCATTAAAGTTAAAATTGAGAAATACAAGTGATAAATATTTATTATATAACTTAATAAAAATAAAGAATACAATATAATTAGACAAAAATTTTGGACGACATACCATATGAAATTAGGAAAATAAGAAAAAAGTAATGCAAACAAGGAATGAGGACTACAAAGTTTCAAACAAGAAGTGAGGAAAAATTAAGGGGAAGTCATGTGCAATTTATTGGACCTGCTAATCTAACTAGCTAGGTAAAAATCTATATGAAATAATACTACTTAAATTCACTTATTACACTTTAAATTAACTAATTTATTCCAGCACGTTGTTTTACAGTATTAACGCCATCTTGGCGACAGCAAAAAAGACAGTATCACATAGTTCAGGATAATCAATAGGTCAGCTTATTAGGAGGAACACCTTTGTTAATGCGTGGAGATCTTCTCAAACAATCATATCCATCACAATGGTTATACTCATTGTTATTAATGTAGAAACTGATAGTTTTGATGCTGGGTTGTGGGTTATAAAACCTATCTTCATTTACTGTTAGTTTTGAGGTTGTGATTACTTTGTTGGTGTCGGGAAGCCATATTCTGAATCCTTTTACTTGATGGCCATACCCCACGAAGAATCCTTCATAGGAGGTGTTATCAAGCTTTTTCCTGGTGGAATTAGTGCAAATCCAAAAGCCTGACAGCCAAAAGTTTTCATTTCCTTTAGATCGGGTTTTGACTGATTCCATAATTCATAAGGTGTTTTTTGTATGGATGAATGATAACTCCAGTTGATAATGTATGCAGAAGTACTGGCAGCCTCTCCCCATAGTTTTAGGAGCAAGTTGCTTTACTTTAATAGACATCTGATCATATTTAGTATGGGAGAGTTACTTTCTCTGCCAGTCCATTCTGTTGTGGCACATGATGAACAACGATTTGATGAATAATTCAATGCGTATTTAGATAGTCGTTAAGGGGTTTGTTTTGAAACTCGCCCCCTCCGTCAGATCTTAAAACAGTTGGGTAATATCCAAATTTATTTTTACCCATTTCTATAAAAGTCATTAATCTTTCTGGAGCTTGTGACTTGAATCTAAGTAATTCCACATGTAGGTATCGGGAGTAGGAATCTGTGATGGTCAAGATATAATTATTTCATCCTAGACTGCTTTCTTGTAGTGGACCGCATAGGTCAGTAGATAAATTGTGGAATGGTTTTTTTAACATTATTGGTACTGAGTGGAAATGATTTTTGCTTCATTTTTCCAAGTTGACATGCTTGGCAGAAATCAGGGTGACTACATTTTCCAATGTTTAGGTTTTTAACAGTGTTTTGTCTCTCCATTTTTTTTATGGTTTCACTTGACTTATGTCCCAGGCGGTTGTGCCATTGATGGAGGCATGAGTTCACAATATGATCCTGACCCGAGTGGTTTTCTGTTAAATTGTATGTGCCTCCTTCGAGGACTGCTGTAGCTATGACTTTGTCCTGGTTGAGTACTATGCACTTATCATCATCAAAGTTAACTTTGTGACCCATTTTGCAAAGTTGTTTTATATATAGCAATTGGAAACTTAAGGAGGGAACATATAAAACGTCACGGATTAGAACATTATCCATTATTTTAATGTCATTATCAAACAAACAAAGCCATTACCCTTGCCTTCAGCATAAACAGTATTCCCATTGGCGATTGTGATTGGTATTTTGCTCTTTAAGTAAGTTATGTCTTGGAAAAATTATTGTGGGGGGTGGTCATGTGGGCACTAGCCCCCAAGTCCATGATCCAAGTTCTTGATTTGTTCTTCAATAGTTCCTGATATAGCGGTATAATCTTCTGACATCATGGCGTTGCGATTGCAATGATTGAAGCCATGTGTTATTGTAGGTATGTTGTCCTTGTCGGATTCTTCTGCAGTTTGACATGGATAGCTAGAATTTAGGGTGGAAGTCATTACCATGTTGGGTTTGTTTCTGATATTGGATCGAGTCATTGTGGACCACTGATGAGGTTCAGTCCTAGTTACATCACGATTACATTCTCTTTTGGTGTGTCCTGGCTTACCGCAGTTGTAACATATTATATTTCTGGATCGATCTGATAGTATTCCAGAAGCTTGCATGGCCATTGACTCGAGTTCAGTAGAATTAATATATTTTTCCCTACGAGATGCCTCTTTGAATAGTTTTCTTTTTACATAATCCACTGAAAGCTCGCTTTCTTCTTTTGATTCAATGGCTGTAATAAGATTATTATATTCACGTGACAATCCACACATCATAACAGCTATTACATTTTTGTCATTTGTAGGTTCTTGTATGCCCCTGAGTTGGCCCACAAGCTCCAATACTGCATTGATGAATGACTTCATGTTATTAAAGTTCTCATATCTAGTTCCATATAGGGTCCATAATAGATGTACTTAAACTTTGTGGAGAGACTTGGATGCTCGTATAGTTTGATTAGAGTATTCCACATCTCTTTGGCAGTAGTGCAATGTCTAACATTGACAAGGAGATCATCTTCTATGGCTAGGAAGATAGTTGCTTTTGCAGCTTGGTCACGTGTTATCCATTCGTCGATCAGGGTGGGTCTTGACTTAACGTTCCCCAGAGTTTTTCTCATTGCAGTAATAATTCGATTTTAAACTTCAAAAGATAAAAGTTCATTCCATTTAGTTTCTGGATAGATATAATTTTTGGATCCATTGTAGATTTTTGGTTTTTCAGCTTTTTCATTAAAATGTATTAATAGACCTGACCGACTGGGCCCATAACCTATTGGACCTACCAATCTAACTAGCTAGGTAAAAATATATATGAAATAATACTACTTAAATTCACTTATTTCACTTTAAATAAAATATATATGAAATAATACTACTTAAATTCACTTATTACACTTTAAATTAACTAATTTATTCCAGCACGTTGTTTTACAGTATTAACACCAAGATGGTGACAGCAAAAAAGACAAGGAGTAAAAAGGATGCTATCCCAGTATGCATAGCAATACGGGTCATGGGATATAAGCCTACCATCAGTTTTATGTATTAAAACACACTGATTATTAAACCAAAAAACAAAAAAGAAAACCATCAATTTACTCTACATGTTATAAGATGTCATTTAACTAAACATGCATAAAAAATAAAATAAAATAAATAAATGGAATGGGAAAAATTATAGAATAAAATTATTTGCTATGTTATTACACTATATAAAGAATGGATGTTATGAGTAAATTTATACGCTAACATAACTTTTTAACGATCTACTAATTTGACCTATCATAACATTGCTACTAAAAAAAAAATAATTATTTGATAGTTACTACACATTGTATCACAACATTCCTCCTCAATGGGTAATGTCACTGAAAATTATAAACTTTGCTATCACATAGTTCAGGATAATCAATAGGTCAGCTTATTAGGAGGAACACCTTTGTTAATGCCTGGAGATCTTCTCAAACAATCATATCCATCACAATGGTTATACTAATTGTTATTAGGGTAGAAACTGATAGTATTGATGCTGGGTTATAAAACCTATCTTCATTTACTGTTAGTTTTGAGGTTGTAATTACTTTGTTGGTGTCGGGAAGCCATATTCTGAATCCTTTTACTTGATGGCCATACCCCATGAAGAATCCTTTATAGGAGGTGTTATCAAGCTTTTTCCTGGTGGATTTAGGTGCAAATCCAAAAGCCTGACAGCCAAATGTTTTAATTTCCTTTAGATCGGGTTTTGACTGATTCCATAATTCATAAGCAAACATAACAATTTCTGAGTATACCTACTAGAATGTGGGCCCTGCTCCTATAGGACATAATTCATAGTATCGGTACCTTTCATCATCTTTAATGTAGGCACTTATATTATTTGTATATGTACAATAGAAACTAGACCTCTATTATAGCTAATAAAAACACTCATGCCATAGCACGGACATGTAGTACTAACTATAATACCCTGACTAGGAAATACCTCTATTATCTCCACAACCTTGGCTTGGGTTGATTTAGGCGCGACAAGGCACTTAATATCCAAATACACTCTGGTTGATACAGATTGGAGA
This sequence comes from Euperipatoides rowelli, assembly GCA_003024985.2. Taxonomy (NCBI): domain Eukaryota; kingdom Metazoa; phylum Onychophora; class Udeonychophora; order Euonychophora; family Peripatopsidae; genus Euperipatoides; species Euperipatoides rowelli. The sequence goes on along the minus strand of PXIH01S0009533.1, from coordinate 4,051 downwards.
GATATATTCCTGGGGAAAATTACCATTATTAGGAATGGTAATTTAACACTAGCTTATATCTAACACTAGCTTATATCTACACTTACATGTAAATACCCACATTAGAAATTAATAATATATCATATCCACATGTAGGCTCTTTGCAGATACAGCTACCCCAAAGACATAATATTTGCCAAACATGGGTTAGTTGTGCCAATTGATAGTTAATTCTCTTACGGGGGCTAAATAAACAGCACAACTAGATGAATAATAGGTACCCTAACTAAATCCTAATGAAAATCCAGCCTGAGCCGGCTGACTAGGGACTAAAGCGGTAAAAGGAGGACTGGCCTTTTATTATCACTGACTCACACATGCTTGGAAAGGCATCTGTAAAAGTAATATTAATCAAATATGTCATTTCAATCCTTAGCCTCTACACATACACAAACTACGGTTTCTAGCAAATATACATATTTATTTGCTTAAATAAAATTAACAAAAATTATCCTTTCCCACATTGAAAAGTTTACAACGTATAATAACCCCTTTCAGATATTAAATTAAAGAACTATATTAACAGGTAAATTTTTGAAAGGGGGAGAAGGGACAGGAGTTTAGAATATAGCCAATTGGGATTGAGTATGCAAGATTTATTAATAAAAGTTTATGATATCAGACTGTCTATATTTGTGAGAATAAAAGCTTGCAAAAGGTAAAGTTTATGAACTGAAACAGCAAAGTTTGTAACAATGACGCTTGAAAACTAAACTGGTTGCTAGGGTAATTACGAATAAAAATGAGGGGGGATGGCTAACCTGGTAGAAGTGAAGTTAAATTTTAGTATGATTTAGATTGGAAGGTGAACTGCTTTTAGGCTAGACTTTAGCAGGCACCTTTGGAGGTGGTCCAAAAAATGCCACTTAGTCAGCTATCGAACAGTTCAAACTCCTTGGTTACTGGAGCTTAGCTTCAGTAAACATCAAAATTCAGATCCCATCTCTCATTTTCTGGCTCTGCAAGAAGATTTATATTAGGAGGTCGTCAGGGGCGATCAAAATGCTGTTTAATTTCCCCTGATTGGTTGACATCCCTTATCTGATATTATGTAGATCAAGGTAATGTCAGCCATATGGAGGCTTCCCCTAATGGTAAATCTTGACTAAGCTTTCATAGCAACGAAGAGATGAATAAAGTTTAACTCGTAACCTTGTTAAAATTAAATTGTACACATAATTAGTCCAAATATCATGAAATATCACAATTAGGTGGAGAAAAGTTCCTTTTTCTTACTCCTAATTTATTCTCAGCATTTATAATTTCTTAGTGTGGCTATATTGTTGGCTATATTTAAGGAGGGCCAGTGAATGGGGGGGTGGGTGATATATAAATTATATACAAACAGAGTCAAATTAAATACATTTTTTTTTATTTTACTATATGAAAAAATTAAAGGGTGATATAGGAATAAAATGGGGAGT
>PXIH01S0009524.1:10189-22932 GCA_003024985.2 Euperipatoides rowelli | reverse complement strand
TAAATAATATACAGCTGAATATAATCCTTGCCAGACATATTTCCTATTAAAAGAAAATTAAATCCTCACAAACAATAAAATAAAATACCTGTTTATATCAAATCGGAAAACAAATTTGTGTGCATAAAACTTATTAGAGCATACAAACACATAGTAGATCAGTCATTTCTGCTAATATTTTCAGTTCCCATGTGTCACAATGGCATCAGGTAAACAATGTGTTTTTCATTTTATTTAAAGAAATAAAAATGAATGCATGAAACTCTGCGTGCCTGTTACTTTTTATATCATATCTGATTTAGCACTGTTTTCATCTTTCTCATAGTATATGTTGAAAATAGGCCTACTGTAGAGAGAACACAATTTCTCATAGAATGAGAAGGGAGAATGACAAAAAAATTGTGTCTACACTCATTAATATAACTTATTTGAGTTGTCACTGTTTTCCTTTTTCTCTTAGTGTATGTTGAAAATATTGTAGAGAGAACACAATTTTCCTTAGAATGAGGAGAAGGGAGAATGACAAAAAAAGTGGATCAACTGACTTGAGTTGTGGCTGTTTTCCTCATAAAAGTGAATTATACTTATAATAAAAACAGCATGTACGCTTAGCCAGCCATTGTTTGACTGCTGATTGACAGGCTACTAATCTTATTCAGTGAAGCTTGTTTGAAAATTATAACAAATTTTGTTCCTCCTTAGAAAAATAAGGAGAAATATTTTATTTTATATCAAAATTCTAAAAGTTATCTGCAACTACAGACTTTTTTTTTTTTAAATATTAAAATCAATTAAAACTAGTGTTAGGCCTATGCAAGTATTATGCAACTAAGAAATTCAACATGAAAACCAAACTTCCAATACAAAATTATTTTGCAATAAAGTTTCTCTCTCTCTCTCTCTCTGCAAAATTTTAATAAGATTACCAGGAAGTAGGCTACAATAAATGAAATAATTTTCTTTTTAAAAATAAAAATAATAAGTTTGATTGACAATATTTAAAGCCTTTATAAGTTTATAAGTCTGTTAATAAAGTGTGAATTCCAAGAATTAAAAACCTTATTGATTCTGGCCTATAATGACAACTTATGAAGGGGAAATGCCATATATATACTGTAATTACAGCAAATGAGAAAAACATTAAACTATTAAAAGGGCAGTTGAACCTCACCTAATTAAATGAATGTTACAAATACCTGATAAGTTTTTAATATATTATTTTTACAAATTTACCTGTATGATGCATGCTGTGTATTTTTAAATTATTTATAGTTTGATGATTTGGAGAGTGAACAGTGTTCGATTTTATCAGTTACTCATGTGTGTTCTGAGAATTGAAATATCATATCGGAATAGTTAAATCTAAAAGAAAATGAATGTTCTGTTATTATAGCAAAAAAATTATTGTTGGGTCACTCTTTGAATTACGGTATACTATTTTAGACTCAATTATAATTTAAGATGAATGCTTAATATTGCTTAGAAAAATTAATTCTTAACAAAAACAAAACATTCTCAATGTATATAAGATAGCAATTCACTGTCCTACAAAAAAAACTTTTTTCGTTTTTCTTGGTGTCTGATCCATAATTCTAATAGCATTTTTCTTGCTGATTTCAAATATGTGCTTAGATTTCTTCTTCAGGAAGAGTTTAGGAGTAATACCCTTTTTAAACTCACAGTTCAGGCATTTTGCAAGTAGCCTATAAAAATGATAGTTTTAAATTATGAAAAAATTATTTTGACAAAGGCAGATTGATTCAGCATCTGAATGTGCCCTGGTACAACATGACTTAGATTCTATGGTGGAATGGTCTGACTTAATGATTTGAAGATTAACTCTGCAAAGTCATTGTTGATTAGATTTCACAGGACAACTAGAATTATTGATGAGTTACCTCAATGTTAAGGATAACCCTGTTCCTGTGGTGTCTGAATGCATAATGCTTGGGATTGTGTTAGATGAAAAGCTAAGGTTTCGAATCGATATAATACTGACAATGTTATTGTTGGTAGTAGAAAAGCTTGGTTTTCTTTAAAGTATGGTTTGTTGATTAAAGATAAAGTAATTAGCCTATAACTAGAGTATTTTTAAATTATATAGTATCTATCTTGGACTGCGGTTCACTGGCCTGGTCTCCTTCCATAACACAGTACAAGAATTTGGACTCTGTCCAAAGATCTTGCACTAAACAGATTTTAAGTTACAAAGCAAAAAGTATTTATTTGAATTATATAGATAGATTGGAGGCTCTTGGCCTGGATTTATTGTGGTCCAAATATGGCCAGAAAAAGTGTAAGTTTGTTTTTGAAGTCAGAGCTGGGAGGTATCATGATATACCAGTTATTGCTAATAACATTAAATTTATGATGGGGAGAAATGGAAATTTGGGTGTAATCAACACACACATATAAAAACACGGATAGATCTCACTTGATAGTGGCCTGTAGACTCAATGAGTTACCTTATAAGGGTATTAGAAACATTACTTCTAGACCAACATTTGTTGACTGTGTTAGGAAATTCTTGAATGAAAAATATATTACTATTTATGAATATGGTTTTAGACAAGGAGTGATGTTTGGTCACTGATTTTTACTTTTCGTAATTTGATTTTCTTTACATCTTGAATTTGTTTTTGGAATTCCCTTGTTTATATTTGTTTTGATTGTTGTATCATAATTATTGTTGAGAATTCCCTTTGTGTTTTTGTATTTAGGGCAATAACATGGTGTTGGACATAAAATTCAGAAACCAATTTTCATACATTGTTATATTTTTGTACTTGATTATAAACAGATTGAGCTATTTTTTTTAGGATCACATTTAATCTTAAATAGTGTTAATTAAAAATTTCCAAATGTTTTAAGCCTTTAAAAAATTATTTTATTCGCTGGTGTCGGACGTAAATCACACAAATGGAGAATTTANGAAAATTATTAAATTTAAAAAAAAAAGGAATTGAAAATCATCTAGCCTACATAATTTCCTTTTTGTAAAAACAACAAATTATTGCTGACATGGCAAACAGTATAATCAAGGCCTATGTAAGATACAACAGACAGCAGGCCACTTTATTTATTGAGACGTTTTTTAGCAGGTTTAAAAGCTTGAGAAGGCAAAAAGAAACTTACATGATAGTATCTTTTAAAAAAAAAAATAATAAAATGAACATTCATTTAACTGAAATAAAACAATAATAGAATCATCTCAGCGAATCTGTTCAAAAATTAAAAAAAAAAAAAACTTTAATTACATATTTTTTTTTAAAAAAAAAACTTTAATTACATATACGGTATATAAAAAAACAATAACGAGCTTGCAATAATTGATTTTTTATTGACTTATTCATTAAAGTACAAAAACAACACACAAAAAAAGTCATGTTGATAAAAAAAGCAAGTGGGAGATAATTTAAATTAATATTCAAATCCTGGAGATTGATAGTTGCCATGACATTATCAATAACAATAATAGTTTAAAAATATTTAAATAATGAGTTCCAATGATTTGGAAGAAAAAAAACTTTACTTGTACATTAATGTACAAGTATAAAGGCAGAAAATGAAAACACTGTAAATGAGAAGTTAATAAAAACTGCCTCTCTAAAAATTGGATAAACTGATTCTATTAAACTCACCTATACAAAACTTGAGATTAGATTATACCCCTATATGATGTATGGGAAATAATTAAAAGTACTTCATGAATCAGGGAAGATTATTGTATTTAGAAGTTACCAGTTTAAAATTAATCGACATTTTAATATCTACAAACAATAAAACAAAACATCTAATTATTTATTTTTTTTAATTAATTTATCTATGCAACATAAAATAAAAAAGATTTGTAAGCATAGAAAGTATTTTAACAAATATAGGCTATCTATACTGAACACTTAGCCTACTGTAGGCCTAGGCCTACTTTTCTCATTAGGAATGTTTCAATCTCAACTTTTACTAAAATACAAGAATGATCCATAAGGTAAGCTACTAACACATTAAATTTGGACTTTAAACTACACAGTAGCTTAAATATTTATTGAATAATAAAATATTAAGTATCTGAATTTTTCTAAGGGAGAAGGCAAAACAAGTCTTGATTCTGACAGTTTTGCGTCCTTTCATATCATTTGTTTGGCTGTGGTATAGACTAGTGTTTCCCAACCGACGGTCCACGGACTGGTGCAGGATTAAGTTTTAAATCATATTTTTTTTTCATTTGAATATTTTGAAATATATGTTCTCAACTTCTCAGTAGATAAAATTTGTCTGTTCTGAACCACTTCCGGTTTGGTCAGTTCCGGGTCAAAGGTCACTTCCTGGTCCAGAAAAAATCCAAGATGGCCGACTACCGGTTCCTGTTTTTATTAACGGAAATGACAGTATTTTACCGGAAATGACATCATATTATGATGCATTATGGGATAATGCCCTCCCATAATGCATCACAAAATTCAAGATGTCCAACTTCCGGTTCCTGTTTCTTTAAGTTACAAGGGCTTTTTACCACCGGAAGTGACCAAATCCAAGATGGCCGACTTCCGGTTCCTGTTTTTTCTAGGTATTAGATAATTTAAAGCTTTATAGAAAATGATATTGCATGATGGGATAGATGCCCATCCCACTCCGGATTAACCGGTACTTCCGATCTAAGATGGCTAACTTCCTCTTCCCGTTTAGGTTCTAGACCAACTGCATAATGCATCACACAATCCAAGATGGCCAACTTCCTGTTTCTGGCTGAGGTTCTGGACCACATCCCCCTAATGCATCACACAAAATCCAAGATGGCTGACTTCCTGTTCCCCGTTGAGTTACTAGACCACCCCTATAATGCATCACAAAATCCAAAATGGCGGCTATTTGAGTTTCTGGAACACCCCCCATAATGCACCACAAGATGGCAGACCGGAAGTAATGTCAGAGGATGCACAGAACTGTGCACGAATAACTAAGAAAATATTTTCGAAAATTTTATAAGTTTTTAATTATTTAAAATGGTGGCCATTTTGGTCACATGAGTTTGGGACCCCAAAATAAAAAACAAAATGGTGGACCAGAAGTCGGCCATCTTGGTTACACAGAACTATGTGCGAATAACTTAGAAAATATTTTAAAAAAATAAGACAATTCAAAAAAATCAAAAATTTTAAAACTATTCAGATTACATACTTTATTTGTGTTGTCAAAGAGGTCTAGAATATGTGTATGAAATTACAAGCTCGTAACTTTTCGGGTGTGGGTACCAGTGACTTTCAAAAATCGGAAATTTTTAAAATAGTCAGATTATGTTGTGCATTGATATTTATGTTACCCTAGATGTCTAGAATATGTGTATGAAATTATACATATTCTCGTAACTTATTGGGGGTGGGTGCTAGGGTGTCTCAATATTTTCTAATAGTCTACTCCGATCATGTAGGTTATGCTTGCATATCAATTTTTAGTACAGTCATATTAAATTTGAATGCAAATTTAGACTCGGAATAGACCTGTTCCATGTCAAATCACCACAAAAAATAAAAAATTTCTACCTTGATGTCTCATAATTACACAATTTTTTGCTACATGATTGTATCTATGAAAAAAAACAAAAATACAAATTTTTGGATTATTTTGTCAAGCAGTATTTTTTTTAATTTATAAAAATGACAAAAAAAATGCCAATTTTTGGTAAGTTATTTACACAAATGTACAAAAATGCTTAAGTTATAGATTGAGTACCATTGGACTAGAAGGCTCAGATAGGGCTCATTTTAAAGCTCCTACCATGGGCTTTTGTATAATAAAGGCTACAACACAGTTTATATGAAAAAAGTTTAAAAAAAATCCATGTTAAATGTTTAAGTTTGGTTTTCTCAAAAAGTAACATTTTAAAATTTTGAAAAAAATTCCTAAAATTTATTTACACCTTAATGTAAGTAGAACCTACCTAAAAATTTTTTTTTGGAATCATAATGGGAACATGAGATATGAAGGTTATTTTTGTGATATGTGTTTCAACTTTTTAATTTTAAGTTGTCTTATTAGATAAAAACCTCATGTTTACTGTAATTAAAGGTTTTATGTTTATGATCTAAAACTAAAATATCTTGAAATAAATTAAATTTTTGCAATTAACAAATAGGCTACCCATTAGGTTGGAAAAAAAACCTGTAGCCTATGATTAATTCATCTGTCAAGAAATGATAAAATGATGGAAAGCATGAAAAGTGTTTTTGATGTCAATCAAAAAGTGTTTTGATCAATAAGGTTGTATATGCGACCAGCAGGTGTGTTAGGGTTCACTTGGCACAAAACATGTTAAGATGGAATCCAAAAAATGTCTTGTGCTCATGGGAATGAAAAAGGAGAGATGGGCCTACTGAGTGAAGTAATGTCAACTTCACTCATTGGCAATAATTCATCTACTTAAACTTATTTAATAGAACAAATTTAGAAAATCAAAGAAGTTGATTCAATAAACTACAAAAAAAAAAAAAAAAAAAAAAAAAGCTAATTGGAGTGCTCGTTTATTCATGAATTTAACAGCTCCTACTTGCAAGCCATGTGAACAGTGGGAATTTAGTCAGATCCCCAGCAAGTAAACTTTCATGATTCAACAAGCATATAATCATCTTGTTCCTTGCATGAATAAGGGAATGCAGTGACGTGCCAGTATATGGGGACCCAGGAAGCCTTAACCATAGATAACCTTCTATTTCCATATTTAAAAGTGTTATGACAGCCTTTTGCCTCTAGGGGGCTAATTAAAGCTACTGCAGTGCTCACACTGCCAACTTAGTTTCAAGCAGCTAGTCTAAACAAGTGTGGAATAATGCAACTTAAAGTATTTTTCAAACTAAAAAGTAAATATTTTAGTTAAGATTTTTCTCAGATAAACATGAGTTGATATACCGTATATAAGCAAATAGGATTTTTAACTACTGCTAAAATACGGTATTCAAGCTTTGATTAGAGACAAAGTTTGTACAATGAATTAGACTTAAATTAACTATTTGCTATTCTTTATAAAATGACAATGTGTGGAGGCTTGACCCACTCAATGCCAGGAAGGCTTGACCCACTCCATGTGAGGGAGGCTTGACCAGTGGGCCAATTAGGCTCCCCAAGTTTTAAAATCTATTATATACAGGTAACTCTAATAGGCTAAGTGAGATTCGTATAAAATGTCATGTGGCAGGAAACATATGGGATTAATATCAGTTTGCAATTATATGAGTTTCTATTTTTCAAAATATTTCAAATTATATAATGAAAATGTGGTCAAGGCTCCCAGGTTCCCCTACATAAAAGTTAAAGAAAAAATAAAAGTGTACATGTAAGTTATGTGTGGTGGAGGAGGTAAATGAAGAATATACTGTATACTCACAATAACATAAGCTTCTAAGTTAATTTAGGCCTAGCTTAAAAAACATTATCACAAATAAATGAAAAATAACAATTCATATTAGTTCTAATATCTAATGATTCCCCCCAAAAAAAACTTTTTACAGGTAGTTACATTAAGGTAGGCCTATAAAGAAATTTTGGGAATTTTTTCAAAATTTTAAAAATGTTGCTTTTTGAGAAAACATAATTTGAAACTTCTATTTCGATTTTTTAAAAAACATTTTAAACCAACCATGTCTTGTCATATATCAAACGAAAGCCGATGGTAGGAGCTTTAAAAGGAGCCCTATTTAAGCCTTCTAGGATCAGTGATACTCAAACTGCAAGCAATTTTGTGCATACATGTTTAGGAAAAATTAGCATTTTTTTCTAATTTTTTTTAAATTAATTAAAAATTATCCACTTGTCAAAATAATCCAACAATTTGTATTTTTCTATCTCATGGTGGGTACTATCAAATACAAAAAAATATGATAATCTGAGACATCAAGGTAGAAACCATGTGTTGAGTTTACATGGAATAGCTCATGCTAAACTACATTAATCACAGATTTACCGATACAGTACTTTAGGTGATAAACTGTGCCCTGTTAGTGCCACCTCCCGATCAAAAACTTTCCATGTTTGCCAATTTAAGTTTTTCAGAATTGGGGTAAAAAGTTTGGGAGAGAGGATAACAGAGCATCAGTTTCCCCCCTTCATACAAAAATATTCTGTGTTTTACATGTTAAATCATTGTATAATATTGTTTGATCAACTCATATCTATGTTTGATTAATCCTGTTAAAGGGATCAAGATAGGAGGTCTAACAGGGCACTTTTTAAAAAATGAAAAGATTGCACCTATTTTTAATTGATTTTGATCATTTTTTAAAAAAGTGTCCTGTTAGCCCCCCTACCCTAATCACTAAAGAGGATTGATCAAACGTAGGCTATATGAGTTGACCAAACCTGATCAAAAAATTATACAATNCAAACATTTAAGTTCTAGTTTAGTTACTAACCCAAACTTTTTAAATATATTTCAGGGATCGAAACTAGATTTTTAGACTGCCGGCAAAAACTTGCCACCAGTTCAGGTGTAGGCCTACTGGCGATATATGCAATGTTCCAGCGGAAAATATAAAACTAGCCTATTAAAAATTTAATTAGTCTCCACAATAACAATACATGTATCCAATGATAATTAAACTAGGAATAATGTAAATTGATTACATTATGTAATCTTAAAGTTTAATTTATTTCTTAAGTTCTATAAACAAAGGTCATACTAAAAATGAGGCAAACTGTTGGAATTTTGTAAATTGCTAGGCTTAGTGGCCATTTAATTAAAAAAAAAAGTCAACAAAACTTGAGCAGCAATTAAAATATGCCATCAGTTGATAACAACAGGTGGTATTTACTACATTTTGTTTGGCATTTGTTCTGTTGCTGCCACTAGTGTCGAACCCTGTAGTTGAAACTTGTAGACCTGAGAAATATTAAAAATTAATTAAAATTATTCTGGAAAATATATAGGCCTACATTCCTGTTCATGTTGCAAACTATCCCAATATTTAATTAAAACTTGTTTTATAAATATTTTGAATACAATATAAACTAAAATCCTCATGGCAAAGTGGTGTCCAACACCATGTATTTACAGCAATTAAATAATATTTTTTAAATCTGACTATGCATTGTGTAAGAGGTTTAAAAACTACTGTAGCTTTTGAGACAAAATTTGATTTTAAATGATATAGCATATTACTCACAAATTAAAGTTAAATGTAATTTAGTGTCAGACGAAAACTAGCTTAAGTGCCTATAAAAGATTTTTGTATATCACAAAAATTATTATTTGTTACAACAAAGTTTTGCCATAATATTTTACATATATATATATTCTAGTTAATACCTAAAAAATATTTTTAAATAAACACTTTTCTTTTGTACCACTAAAACCAATCCAATCTCAGTGTCCAAAAGCAACATTAAAACTCGTTTAAACACCTAGGCCTACTGCACTAAAAAGCATAAAGCCTATTTATAAAAATTTTTGAGGATTTTTTTTATTATAAAATTCTGATTCTTCAGGGTTTTAGCTTTAAAATGACATATAATTTGCTAAAATATAACTAATTTGAAAAATTAGTCATTTGGTTGACCTTCTTATGGAATTGCCCTTTATTATGCTAATAAAGGCTTTTTAATAATAACTAGTGGAAACTCGTCGAAATCGACGGTAATTTTTTTTTGGGGGCAAAGAATGTGGTGTCATGTTTGGAACACTATGCCAAACACTCCAATGTTGCTTGCTCCTCCCCCCCCCCCCCAATCCTCCAAAAAATGGCAAATTCTATTTTCATTGTCTACACTATGGAACTACCCACATGCCAAATTTCACGTTTGTGTAATGTTGGGAAGTATGCTAAAAATTCCCATGTTATTTGCTCCCCCCCCCCAATCCTCCAAAAAATGGCAAATTCTATTTTCATTGTCTACACTATGGAACCTACCCACATGCCAAATTTCACATTTGTGTAATGTTAAGAAGTATGCCAAACACTCCAATGTTGCTTGCTCCTCCCCCCCCCCCCAATCCTCCAAAAAATGGCAAATTCTATTTTCATTGTCTACACTCTCCTAGCACCCCCATGTGACCATCTATGATCTTGACTTTTACATACATATTGTAGACCTCTAAAGTAACACAAATTTCAAATTTCAACTTAATCGGAGCATTTTAAAAATTTTGATTTTTGCCCTGAGGTGACCACCTATAACCTTGACCATTACATACATATTCTAGACATCTAGGGTAACCCAAATTTCAACTTAATCAGAGCATTTTAAAAATTTTTGATTTTAACCCATCAAAATTGATGGATCGATCGATCCTAATTAAAACAAACCTAACACAAAAACCGCAAGTCAATTGGACAAACCATTGGGGAGAAACTTCAATTTAAAGAGTTCGGAATAACAGATACACAGAGAAAATTTGTTTATTATTATTATAATAAATAATAATAAATACTACTACTCATACTAATACTACTACTCATAATACTACTACTACTACTACTGCCGCCACACCACCACCATGATGACTACTACTACTACTACCGGTAATACTACTATTACTACTAATAATAATAAACGATATTATAAGGTCTGAGGAACATTAAAAGAAAAACAATTTAAAATGAGTTGATCTAGAGAGAAAACTTGACAATATTTACACTATTTTTTAATTTTGTACGGTTCAATGCAGTCACTGTCAACATTCCAGCAGTAGTCAGCCAACATTTTAGGCATCCATTTCCCTTCATATCGCTTCTCCATCATTGCAATATCCTGTTGAAATCTTTCCCCATGTTCATTCGAGACATCACTGCAACTGGAAGGGAAGTAGTCAACATGTGAGAGCATGAAGTGGGGTTTGAGAGACATGTTACATACTAGGTCTTTATATGTTTTTATCATTTGATCTACAATGTTTTTGTTGTCATCTGAGCGAGTTTTGCCAATAAATTTGTTTGTCACATTACAGAAACATTGCCAACATTTTTTTATTTTGGCGATAAACATTGTTCAAAATTCATATACATGCTTTAGCTTTCTGATCTGGGGACCCAAAAAAATAACTTCTTTTATTTTTGTAGCTGAAAGACAAGGAAATTTTGAGGTTTTAAAGTACCGTAGAATGCCGACCAAGAGCGCCACACAAAGTAAGCTCCCCCCCCCCCTTATTTCTTGGCAAAACATAGGTATATAGCGTCATCGCTGAACAAGAGCGCCATCACTGCACTTTGACTTTATCACTCTGAAAGAAATCCAAGGGGTATCCAAGCAAAGGCCTCCCCCCCCCTAGATTTTTGTTTCATTTTACCTCATCTAAGGTTCAGGACATGGTATCCATACAAGAGAAAAAAAACCTCCATAAGTTTCTGTGAATAACGTTGTAGTTTCTGTGAATAACGAATCCTCATAAACAGAATGAAAGAGGCCTGTAAATTAAAAAGTGAAAGTTTTAACTTACATGGCGCTCTTACTTGGAACATATGTCAGCCGATATGAAAAAAAAATATACAGGCCTACCTAAACACTATTTATTAATTTTTAAATGGCCATTCTAATTTTATAAATTTTAAATGATTATGGTGATCAATTACAATAATGGCCATTCTACCTCACTTTATAAATTTTAAATAATTACGGCGATCAATTACAATAATGTGAAGTAGAGCTGCCATCCCCTACCATCAAAAGTCCTTTTTTTTAATATTGTTAAAATATTGTAAAGCTTATCACTTCTGGTGGATTGAAATGACAATTACGGTAATATTAATTAGCCAATTAAATCTGTAATTAGTTTTTTTTTATCCAATAAAAATGGTAACACATAGTACATTGTTCTGTCTGTGAAAATAGGAGGACTTAGGCCTAATCTGATTGACTAAGCATTCTCTGGGTTCCATGTCATTGCCACGACCTATGAACGAGAGCCTAATTTCTGCCAATGACCCAGCTGAGCAGCAGTCCAAACATTTCTACACATAGTACCATACGGGTTATGATTGGACTAGTCACAATTATTATAAATGCATCTAACGTGTTATAATCAGCCACCAACCTTATAAATAATAATGCTCCAACGTGGAGCCAATCAGCCATTTTTGTTTTGTCTACACATACTGTATATTAGCAATTGTTGTCAATGATTTATGGCAATGTTTCTCAACCTGTATGGAGAAATAAATTTACCAGTTTCATAATAGAAATTATATACATCAAGTCTTATGAAAGAAAATGGTATGCTCCTCTCTGTTTCACATTTAAAGTTATAGCCTATAATTAGAGTAAAAGCCCGTCATTTTTAAAAAAATGATAGGAACAATTTTGTCCCAAAAACCGCCAAAAATTATGAGAACTAATAAAATATCAATTAATTGTAACAGTCTAATACTAAATACTAAATTCAATGTACTTTTTTTTTATAAATATAAATAATTTCAACTTTGACATAGCTTAGGACTAAAATTTGCATATTTTTCTTTTGTACATTGATAACTGATTGTTTAAGTGACGTCAATTAGATCCCAGATAATACAGACCAAATGGAAGTTTTTTAAAACTTTGATAATTCTTAAAAGCATAAAATTAGACAAAGTGAAATATTAATACCAATAGTAGCCTATGCAGTTTATGTACAGTATGTATGACATTTTCTTCAAAGCTGATATTGTACTGAAAAATAAAAGTAGGCCTAATTAAAAATAAGATATAGGGTAATTCCATGTAAACAGGGACATGGTTGTTAAAAAATAAAAATGCACCAAATACATTGAAACCATTGTTTTTTT
>PXIH01S0009517.1:19261-29388 GCA_003024985.2 Euperipatoides rowelli | reverse complement strand
GAATAACCTGATTTATTTCTCGGTCTGAAAAAATATTCAATATTCTTTACCTTCCCTTTAACGTATTGGATAGGACTTAATATTATTACATTGTGACTTTTTCAACATATATAAACTGAGCATTTTTATATGGTATTGTGTATTTCAATAGAAAGAAATGAGATATATGCAAGTAAACAAGAACTAAATAATTTAATGAGTTACAACCACAAAACAAGGAGAAAAGCAGAACGTTACTGCTCTTGATTACAACTAAAGAACAGTTCGTTCTCGAATCTGACAGCAGTGTGTTTTAACTTAACACAGCATGTCATGTTTTCTCCTGTTATATATCAAAGATGTAACAGTTATTCCCTCTACAAGAAATTGAAGCGGTCCGAGGGTTTTTGGGTCCTAGTCAAGTAGCGATGTGGGTCCTGTGGAGAATCTGAGCCTCGACTCGATATCGAATCTGGCTTTGACTTGTCTCCTTGGATGGTAGGTGGATGAGTGCCTATAATTGTTTGAGCTTGTGGAATGGAAGGCCGTATAGGTAAATAATCGAATACACTAGTCTCATTGGATGATGCACTCGAAGGTTGTATGAGAATGAGATAAGAGGGTTTCATTTGGTTGAAGTGCCTCTTGAATCGCCGACCATCGTTCAATTGGACTAAAAAAGTCACTGGTGAAAGCACTTTGATGATCTTTGCCTCTATCCATTTGGTCTTATATATTTTGCTAAAGTTTTTACTTAAGACATTTTGGCCTTCTATGTACTTGTTCTAAAATGACATATGAGGTAGTATCGGTAGAAGGTTTATCTTTTATAATCTGCTATGCAGTTGTCTGCCAGGGAAAAGTTTGGCAGGGGAAATCTTCAGGGTACAATGTGGTGTGGTCTGGTAGGTGAAGAGTAATTTGTCAATCTCAACTCTTAAATTCCTATCGTTGAGGTCCTTTCCTTTCTTTAGGAAAATTTTGGCAATTTCAACGAATCGTTCAGCTTGTCCATTACTAGCTGGGTGCAGGGGGGCTGATTTAATGTGTTGGTTTCCATGATTTTTACAGAAAAGTTCAAAGTTGTCTGATGTAAAAGGGGTGCCATTATCACTGACAATTAGTTATGGAGAACCGTATCTAGAGAAGTAATTTTCCAAGGTTATCATTATTTTTTCAGAGTTGGCTTTTTCTAGAATCTTAAACTCTGGCCATTTTGAGTAACTATCTACCGTAACCAGGAAAAGCTTATTCAGGTAGGGACCCATGATGTCTGTGTGGACACTTATCCAGGGTCCTTTGGGGAGTGTCCTCGGGTCACGGGTGTATGGTAACTTTGGCGGGGTCTTTTTGGTTAAGCTGACAAGTGCGACATGTCTTAACGATATATTCAATGTCTTTATCGATGTTAAACCACCAGCACGTTGACCTAGCCAAAAGTTTCATTTTTACTGTCCCGTAATGACCATGGTGTAATTATTTGAGTACTGCTTCTTTAAGAGAAGTAGGTATAACAACTCTTAGACTCCAAATTATGCAACCGTCCTCAATCGATAACTGGCTTTTTTTTTTGTAAAATTTTTTTATCAATAGAGTCGTTATTAGGGACTTTTGGCCAACCATGTGTAAGGAAGTCCACGATTTTACGTAGCTGTATGTCCTGTTTTGTTGCTAATGTGATATCCTGTTCAAAGGAAAGTCCTCTTCAGTTTCCATGCAATAGATGTTTTTAAGGTTTTCTTCTTTAGATAGAAGAGAATTCATCAGAGAAAGTCTGGAAAGTGGAAAGTGCATCCGTAATACTATTTTCCTTCGAAGGTTTATATGCAATATTATAGTTGTAGTTTGATAAAATGATAGCCCAGTGTTGCAGTCTACTGGCTGCTAAGGTTGGAATTTTATTTTCTGGACTAAAAATGTATAATAATCAGTAATAGGAACATTTTTTTCTGTGTTAATTAAACTTCGGGAGGCAAACATTATGGGATTTTCACTTTTATCACTAAAACGATGTGAAAGAATAATGCATAATCCATACGGTGAGGCGTCAGTAGCAAGGATTAATTCCAGATTGGGGTTATAGTGTGTCAAAAGTTTTTCTGATGTAATTTCTACTTTAATAATTTGGAATTGTTTGTTGAAATTTTCATTCCAATGCCATTTATTTCCCTTACATAGAAGTTGATTTAGTTCAGATATTTTATGAGATAAATTAGGAATAAATTTGCGATAGTAGCATAGTAGGCCAAGAAAAGAACGAAGTTGATCGACACTGGTCGGGGTGAGGGCATCAATTACAGCTTTGATCTTGTTACTGTTTACGCTTATCCCCTTCTTGCTAACAATGTGACCCAAATACTCGATGCTTGACTTGCAGAATTCACATTTATTCTTATTAAGGAGTATTCCATTATTTTCTAGAATTTCCAAAACTTTTAAATCGTCAAGGTAGGTGTGTAGA
Source organism: Euperipatoides rowelli (assembly GCA_003024985.2). NCBI lineage: Eukaryota > Metazoa > Onychophora > Udeonychophora > Euonychophora > Peripatopsidae > Euperipatoides > Euperipatoides rowelli. Next base: position 26,948 of record PXIH01S0009517.1, on the reverse strand, counting down.
TTCTTGCTGCTTTATCAAAATGCCATCTAAATAGCATACAACCTTAATTTTCTTATATACAGTTTTTAAAAGTATGTCCATGACACTTTGCAAGATTGCAGGGCCAGGTGAAATATCAAAAGATATTCTATGAACACTAAAAAGTCCTAGGTGGGTATTAATTGTTAAAAGTTCACTAGATTTACTTCCCATCCTTGTCGCCAAATTTCTATTGTGTTTTTCAATAGAAATGAGATATACGCAAGTAAACAAGAACTATATAATTTAATGTATTATAACGGCAAAACAAGAAGGACTAAAGAACAACTATTTCTCGAATCTGACAGTAGTGTGTTTAATTTGACACAGCATGTCAAAGATATAATAACACATGGTATGTTTGAAATTTTGTTTTAAACTATGTTTATGGCAATTTCTATAACATTTTCAATTTTGTTCAGCAATTGTTTTTTTTTTCATATTCTGTGCATCATTGCCAGCACCGGATCAAGAAGGGGGCCCACCTGGGCCCTACCTTCAACAAGGAGGGCCCTCACAATCTGAATTGGAAAACAAAAAAAGTAAAATACATTTTTTTGTTGTTTTAAGATCTCTAACTTTAGATCGATTTTCATTTATTTTAATGAACATAAAATATTGTTCGAAAAAAAAAAAAAAATAGCAAGTTTCCATGAAAACAAACAAGAAAGTTTTAATTTATAATTGTTATTTTCATTAGGCCTATTCTTTTTTGTTTATTTTTTATTTATTTTGTAAAATTATAATATAGCTTAGAAAATAAATAGCATCCAAGTTTATGATTTGATTTCAAGCAATAAAGATGCTGCCATGTCCAAAGCCACTATAGTGACTATAGTATATCCAGACTAGTATTTGTGGAGTATTTTTACTCCATCGCTGGATAATCCAGTGATGGAGTAAAAATACTCCACAAATACTTTTCTAGTAATTTGTGGAGTAAACAGTTACTTTTTTAAAATGTGTAATTATACTTCTTGTAATCTACTCTTAGATAAATCAATTACTTTGTTGTAATCGTTACTTTTTTTTTCCCTCAATTTTTTTTTTTTTTTTGCAGAACCCAATTGCTGTAAATTTACTACCTTGATATTTGGTTCCAGTTTTTTAAATTTTTTAAACTTTTTTACATCAATTTTTATTATTTTCCTTATAAATTATTTATGATCCTTTGTTTGAAGATCCTGAAAATAAGTAGGCTAAACAAAATCACTTTTAACTTTTCAGTAAATACCATTTTCACGAAATTTTTGGAAAAAAAAAAAGAAAAGAACGTGCTGTTGCATTATAATCGCTTTAAATTTAGACATTGGATAATTGAGCTTTCCCCTTGAAAGTTATTAAAAACAAAAATATTTTTTTTTTTAATTTATAGGCTTACTTTTCTTTTCTACTTTATTAAGAATGTACTCCTTGCTTACAAGTTAGTAAATTTTATTATAAGCAGCATAAAAATAAATTAGTAATTTTAATAGTGAAGCTTCAAAGCCCTTAAATATCTGATAAAGTTATATATGGTTTGTGAAGTTAACAGGGCCGGTTGAGCCTTTGTAGGGCCCTAGGCAATTCATAAGATTTGGGCCCCCTTATAGTATATATGGAGATCTGGAAGGAACATAGCCCACCAGTGTGGTCCAGGGGCAGAGCCCTGTTAAGGGATCATCCCCATATTTTTTTTATTTTAAGTTTTATGCATTTTTATTGTAAAATTCCATGAACATTAGGATTTTGGACTGTCTTCTCTCTGACCACAGCCAATTCAAATAGGGGATTATTATTAATCAATGTGATTATGTGAGTGTCAAAACATTAGGTATATAAATACAAACTTTGGTTATTCATTAATATTTGTATTAACATTATTCTAACATACAGTATGACATATGGATAAAAATATGACTATTTTAATTTATGCTAAAAGTAGATTTATATGTATAATGTATCAGTTTTTTTTTTCATCTTAAAGAGTTAAAATAAATTAAATGTAATTTCTATACTGTTAAGAGTGATTCCTCTCCAGGTTTTAAATGATACAATTTCAGAAATTCTGAATTTTAACATCAACAAAAAATGATTTAAAACTGAATAAAAATATATATGGTGTACCGGTAATTTAAACTGTGTAAAATAACAGAACTCCTTAAAATGTGTCCCTTATGTTTTAATATACTGTAGGTCACATTTACCTACCATGCCTAGGCAGTAAAATGGCCCTAGAAGATAAAGGTTTTAACTGTATACTGAATCAACTAATCCTCTTCCTAATAATGAAAATGACCAGCCTGAAAATGACATTGAAACTGAAAATTATGCTATACAAACTGAAGATTGGCAAAGAGCTTTAAAACACCTTCAATTCAAATATTTCCTATTAATGACCCTCTTTTTAATATTACAGATCAATATAGGGTAATTCTATGATAATTATATAAAATTTTAAAATGAAGGTTATATGAATCACTTCTTCACTGGATCTAAATTATTTGTGAGCTTTGAAATAAAAAAAAAAAAGTAATGGGACTCTTAATGTTATGCAGCCACATGCTGGATTACCCAAGGAATCATTTTCCCCAAGACCTAAATTAAAGTTTTAAATGTCAACATCTTTTGGTAGTGAAGTGGCATGACAAAGAAGATGCAAAGTATTTTTATTATTAACTGCCCATAAAACTAATATGATTCATTTGCACTGCTGCACCTTATGAGGGAGCTGCTACTAAACTAAACCAGCTACCATACCATCTTATAACAAAAATAAAATGAGTGTCATCGGCCCAATCAATTTCTCTCATATAGGCTACATCATTTAGATGTATAGTCAAATAGTGGGAAAAAATTATTTTTACACTTACTACAATGCTGTTTTTTAAATACATTATAAGCTACATTCAATCCGAAAAAATGCCACTACTATTTTTTTTATGGAGAAATGTGCAAAGGATTTCTGCAAGAAGCAGGAAAACATTTTAGTGATGATCAAGTATTACCCAGAGTTCATATGAAGGAATTGAGGCTGTTGTGGATATATTTTAATTTTTTAATACAAAAAATGCCAAACACACAATCTTCCACTAGTCAACAAATTTATTTTATAATAAAATAAGATTCCTAAAAAAAATTGGGGGGGAAGGGGGGGGGAGGGCATAAGGATGATTTGAAGTTTCACTGTCATCATCAAAAGTAATTGTAATTTTTGAAAATGGTGAAAAGTAATTATCAGTTACAAAAAAGGTAAAGTAGGCTAGTTATAATTGAGCCCATTACATTTTCCCAGTAGCCTACAAATCCATCGACTTGGTGAATCAGAGACTGTGCAATTATTTTCCGAAATTGAATGCGGCTTTTCAGTTGTTCCTTTAACTGAATCTTTTACTCTATGAAATGTTTGGACTTCAACATCCCTGGTAAATTCAGGAAATTGTGTCAAAAAGAGGCAGAAGGCATCATGATTCGCCCAGTCAGTTTGATGATTTCGATATTGTTCAGTTCACTGAGTTCAGTTCTTAAACTTATTTTTTGAGTTTGCTCCGTTATTATCCACAAGAAAAAAATTAATGTATTTTCAAAATTGGTCTAAAAAAAAATAAGATGAAACAACACAATTTCTGATTAAAAGTATTTTTTATTTTTGTTTCATTTTCTGTTTTATTTTAGAAGCCTTTTAGTTTATTTTTTTCCTTTTAGGAAGCTTCTGTTCAACTTTATCTAAACTATAATAGTGACTGATGTTGGGTAGAAAGGAATAAAATATTAATTTGTCGAATCAAGATAATTTTTTTCTAAAGTATGCTACACTTTAGCCAATACATAAGATCTTATAGGTCTACACAGTTGTCTTTTTAAAAAAAAAACATGAATGTGTGAAAAAATTAAAAAATACAGGCTATATTGGTAAGACAATCAAGATTTCGTTCAAATGAATGCCATATTAACTGAAAAAATAATAGTGTCCCATTTAAAGACAATGAGAGGGATCACTGATTGGTAAAACAATGTTTAAATTATTAATTTTTATTATTTAATGATCTAATCGAAATCAAATGATTTTCATACAATTCATATGATACATTCATTTATAAATAAGGAGGATTATTTGTTCAATTATTTTGTTATATATTTGTTTTTGTTTTTAAATTTTGTATATGATTTTTTTTACCATTTAGCTTGATTTAGGCTTACCGTATATACAAGACATTATTGGAAATAAAACAACAAAATACAATAACAAAAAAAAAAAAAAGAATCCAAACAAGAAAGTTCAAAGCAATCAATTCCTATAATCAAGTAAAAAAAAAAACTACTGTAGGCCTATAGGCTATTCATGAAACCCACATTGGAGTTTATGATTTCCACCAATTAGCCTACATTTCTCTAACAATCTAAGTAACTTTGATTTTCTCTTTTGTAAATCTATTTTATTTTTAATATTTTGTATTGTTATAAAGTTAATTTATGCATAATTTATTATAATTTAGAGAGAGAAAAAATATAAGTTTTAGCTTATTAATGTAGACTTAATTTTGACATTTGATCAGAAATGATGAAATGTGGAGAAGATGGGGAGGAGGTTATAATCTTTTGGATGAATTGAGGAAGAGGACATGGAAATATCCTGCGCATGTCTTGAGAGAATCTGCAGGAATTAGACTATATCGATCAATCGGCCTAATTGGCTTTTGGGCTGATTAATCGGTAATTGGCCAATTTACTTATTGGTGCAACCCTGCTAGTAACAGCACTTGAAAGATGGGCAGAATGGGAAAAAAAGAAGATAAGGGAAAGAATTGCTGGATGATCTTTTAGAATTGAGCTAACATTAGGGAATAGTAGGCTATTAAAGAGTAGAGTTTAAGTCTCTTTGGCAATCCATGAGCGTGAACCTGCGCCTCGAAGAACACATCAATGATGATGCAAAATCAATATTTATAAGAAAAAAGTTTCCTTTCAAAAAGTACGGTCAGAAATAGAGAAACAATTCTCACCCCATTTCTGAAATGTCAACTTTTAAAAACTAATTTTGTCATGTCAGAAACATACTCACTATATCTCCTAAAGTTAGTATTTAAATGCTGTATTTATTCTCATTGTGCTAAAAAAAAAGAAAATCAGTCAAAAATAACAAAATAAACTTGTTTTAGTTGGGGGGGGGGGAGGGAGGAGGTACACCCATGGCTTAAAAATTTTATTATCATAGATAATTATTTTTCAAAAGAATTTACAAATTACAGTAATGTCATTCTTTATAATATACAGCAAATCTTTTTTTTTTCTTCTTTATCTTAATGACAGATTGTCGACTCTAGATAACCTTTATCCTGACAATGATTGATATAACAGTCCCTTGGAGTTATCATGTATAGTTTAGGATTATTAATCAATTAGGCCAAACTGTTGATGACAATCATTTTTTTTTAACAAAGTTGACAATATTTTGAATTCATATTTTAAAACAGTGAACTTATTTCTCAGAATTTTCTACCATTATGGTAAAGAATAGTAAAAAATGAACATTAAGTTTTTACTGTTCATTTAAAAACTCGGATAAAAATCTTAACTTACCATAAAGTGTGTTTTTTAAAAAAAGAATTGATTTAAATAATGTTAAAATGCTTATATAAATTGTGTTTTAAAAAAAGATACTATTTATAATAATAATGAATAACCCTCAAGTTTAATTGCCTCACCAGCAGGGCCGGATTTAAACTTGGCGAGGCCCTGGGATATATAAAGTTTGTAGGCTCCTTTTATTATTAGAATTAAAAGTTTTTTTTTAGTGAAAGTAGAAATTAACTGGAAATTTTTTAGCATAGAAATATGAAGAATATTCATAGGTGAATCATAGCTACACTATGTTAAAACATCACACTATTTTAATTCATATTTTTAATTTTTTTTTTTTTTACAAGAGGCCGAGGCCCTGTTGCATTATGAGGCCCTAGGCTGCAGCCCGCCAAATCTATATTTAAATCCGGCCCAGATTACCAGCAAAAACAAGTTTCTTATAATTCAATTAGTTGAAAAATCTTGTAAGCTTTTAAGCTTATTCTAAATTTTTATAATTTTACAAAAAGACATTTGTCCACAATTAAGGAATTTTACTAAAATAAAAAATAAATAAATAAAGAACCAAACTACAGGAGTTATAGTTTTATTAGCATTCAAAGATCTTTATACAGATATAGAAGTCGTCAAACAATATAGATATATAATACAATACATAACAGGCCTATATACAAATACAAAATTAATACTATTTTTTTTTCTCCCTTTCCTGAAAGATTATTATAATTCAGCTTAATAGGTATAAAATGTTACGCAATAAAACGGTGAAACCTAGATACAGCATGATGGCATAAAAGTGTATCACAATCTCACTATTACACATAATAATGTGGCATGATAAGAAATTTCTAAAAAAAAAACATCAATAGTGTAATAGCACTTTGGAAGTAAAAACTTATTTTATATTATTTGAAATTCGATTGTATATTCTAGCTTCCAGACCATAAACACTGTTATAACCAGTGCTTTTTTTTGTGGGGGAACTCACAGGAACTGAGTTCCTACACTTTATTTCTGAGTTCCTGTACCTTTTTTATTTTTCACAAATTAATGCATATGAGTTCCTACACCTTTTTTATTACAAAAAAAAAAAAAAAGCACTGGTTATAACTAACTAATTTATTCATTCTTTCCGCACATTATCCTTTGTTCTAATATTATGGCTATGGAAATTAGAATTTATTTTAAAATCAGCAATATTTCTTCTTATAAAAACTGCACAATGTAATAAACATGTTAGCCTAGGTAGTTTAAAGTTCAAAGTTTTCTGAATAACACTTCTAAATGTTTATGAAAAAAAAAAAAATATATTAAAAAATCTATTTCATTTGACCTTTAAGATAGGGTTTGAACAAAGAACACTTTATTGACTCAACAAAAAAAGTGCAGATATCAGCTTGATGTAGATAAAGAGCAATCATTAAAAAAAATATGGTAGCGAAACTTAAAATTTAATTAACCGCAAAAATTAAAAAAATAATAATAAATAAAAAGGGCTTATAGAAGCACAAACTTAGATACCGATAATCATAACAGATTGAGAATAATTAATAATTAAAATTTCTTGGGTAAAAATGAAAATTATTTTCCAACAATATACTGATTTTCTCCTCTAGTGAGGTGAGTTTTTTTAATAAATGGCTTCCTCTTCTCATAGCTAATGGAGATTTAGAATAAATGATGATTATGCAACAATCTTCTGAATAAAATTTCTAACTTATTATATTATGGAATCTTCCCCTCTAAATGGAAAGAAGGAATCCTAATACCTAAATATAAAAAGGGAAAACGTACAAACATAGACTCATATAGAGGAATATGTTTGACTTCGATTTTTGTGCAAAATTACCGAGAGGATCATTTTAAACAGACTTACTGATATCCTTGAGATGAGAAATATCCTCAGTAAAAATCAATATGGTTTCAGGCAAGGATACTCTGCAGAGGATAATCTCTTAACTATAACATATGATCTTGTTAATAACCGTGTTGAAAAAATTAAAACTGGTGTCATTATGGAATTTGTAAGAGTCATAGATACATCTACAACTTGAGATGTTTTTTTCTATGTCTCTACAGTTTAATTTGTTTTATTGTATACTGTATA
>PXIH01S0009499.1:14248-29031 GCA_003024985.2 Euperipatoides rowelli | reverse complement strand
GAGAGAGAGAGAGAGAGCGAGAGACAGAGATTGCTAGATAGAGTGATAGAGAAAAAGATTAGTGTCAAATCCTAAATGATGTTTAAAATATAACTTATTTACTAATTTAAATAAAGTAAAATAAAAGGGGAATGTTCCCTTTTACAAAATAATAATAAAAACTGCATTTCCTCAAATATTTTCAAGTTATTCTAGTTGATACATATTTCATTTGCAGCCTTCAAAATTGTATAGACTAAATTTTAATATAGCCTTCTACTATGTACAAATTCTTAAATTAATTGAGTAGCCTATTATTATTTTTAACGGGATGTACCATTTCACAAACAAAAACTTATAAATTATACAAGGGTGTTTAAATAGTATGGAAACATCAAAAATACATTAAAGGGATCGTTTATAAAAACTTAAAATCAATATAGCCTATAACCTACAGAAAAAATTTATCTAAACCAATATTAAACAAACATTATATCAAAACAGCAATTTAACCCTTTTTTTAATATAAATATATTGCTCAACAAAACTATAGATTTAACATTAAACAAAAAAAAAAAACATTCTGTTATGTTTAAGTAAACATCAATTATTTTCTACTCACTACTCAGTATTTAATACTATTTACCGGGTTTTCAAATTCTGACTATAAAATTTTGGATCCATTAGGCTACTACACCTAAGACTAGATACCAGCTGGACGCACTACTGAATAATTAAACTAAAAACAGGTAAATCGCTCACAGAATACATTTTGATAAATTTCTCGGGTTTTATTATTATTATTTATTTAGTTTACACTACTTCATTAATAATAATATTTGTTCAGAAATCTAGCGTTACTTTCTTTAATATTATATAAAGTTAACATTTAATGTAGGCCCTTATTCTATTCATTTGAGATATTCAATGGGACTATAGGGATGATTGAATTGTCAAAGCGATGAAGCGTGCTCTTCACGAAAGATCTGCTGTTTCTTTGCTTTTTTTGTTCCTGTTTTTGTTTATCTTTTCTATTCTAGAATTCTTAATATTTAAATTTGTTATTATATTAATTGTATGATTACAAAATAATATTATTTCTTAAATTTCTAGTTATTTTGATCATTTTAACAAATTTTCTTAACGTAAAATTAACGCGCTGCCGTGGCATATGGACCTATTAGACAATTATATGATTAAGTTGTTAAGTTAACAATGAATAAGTTGCAAAGTATACTCTCCTGATATACCTTTACTAAGTGGATGAAAGAGTTGGGTGTTAATGTTTCCTTAGTGAATTTCATTAACTTTTTGGACATATTTGGCCCTGATAAACATCAGTCTATTCACGATTGATTAAATAAAGAATAAAAGCAGATAATGCCTAAGCTCACTCATCTCTCATTTTTTCTCAGTTAAACTTTCATTGAAATACATATTCCAAAAATGAAATATACGCTAATGTTAGGTAAACATTATTAGATTTGGGATCTTCATTTAAACAATAGTCAGGGTTTTCTTTTTATTCTTCCGAGTCCGTTGAAGTTGTTACAAATATGGAAATTCAATTCTAAAAACCAGTCAAAGTTAACAACCACTAAGCTTTGTTAACAAAGAGATCGCCAAAATGATAAGAGTGAGACCGTCTACTGAATTAGACAGCAAATCTAAATTAAAATAAATTGGAGATTTATACAACCTGTTGTCTTTATTTGTAGCCTACAATATTTATTTTATAGCCCAGCATTATTTTAGTAGGTTATTTATTTGGAAAAAAAAAATAATAATAATCAAACACCTTTTTAATTATAATAATAATTTAAAATAAATTATTACAAAAGTCTATTATATACAAAACAAAAGCAGCTTTTTTTAATGCATCAGGTAGTTTTTGCTTATTATTATTTGATGTATACCAGAGGTCTATAAATATAGTTCTTTATTTACATTTCGTCAAAATCTTTATTTTTTTCTTAAAAAATGTTTATTGATATACTGTATAGACTATCTAGCTATTTCAGTACTACAATAATTTAATACGGTTTATGCAAAAGTGTCCGCAGGGGGGGAGGGCAAGGGGGCAGTTGCCCCCATCCTAGAAAAATTAAATCAACCAAAAATGTTGGTATTTAATATAAATCTGGCTATCTTTAATAATAATATAAGTGTGAAGTACCAAGTCGCTCCCTTTCTGGATAAATTATCCCAATTAAAAATGTAGGTATTTAATACAACTTAATGTGAAAGTATCCATACAATAAAAAAAAGACTTATCTAAATATGTATACTGAACAGCACACATCCTTGGTCATTCTTTTTTACTAGCAAACGTCCATACAACCAAAAAAAAAAAGCTTATCAAAATATTTACAAACAAAATATTAATTATTTTCTCCCACCTTCCTTCCCCTTCCCTGAATTTTTTCCTGCTGGCACCCTTGGGTATAATTATGTTATATTGTATTCATTTTTTAACATATACCCAAATAATATTGACCATTCATTATTATCAATCAAATATATGTCACACTCATGGACATCGCTAAAGGATGGGAGGGGGGGGGAGTAGGGTAGGGGCAGCTTCACCTTCCAACTTTGGCTGAAAGTAGGAAATTTAGGGTTGGAAGTTGAAAAAAAAAAACAGTTGAAGGAGAAAGAAAAACTGTTCAATATTTGTGAGTTGGGAATTTGTTATTTCTCTCCCCCCCCCCCCTTTCCTCCAATAAAATTATCTAGCTTCATACTATTCTAACTTGACTTTTTTTTTTCTTAATATATATTAGTGTTTAATATAATACCCATTCAAGCAATTATTTTATTTAATCACATCTATTATAAACTGCTATTATTAATTTTTTACAATAAATCCTAAACCCTTTTTTTTTTTTAATAATAGATTTTACTGTGTATTTTATCTTGAAGATATTTTTTATCCATTAAGAGTTCTATTCTTAAGAAGACCTAAATTAAGCATAAGATGAGGTCCACCTTTCCCATGCTGACAGTGTATGACTGTAACCTGCCACTTAAATGTCTTTTTTATTTCCACCTCCTACCTCATTGAAGTGGGTCTGCACACCATTGCCCATTTGACCTACTGGATAATTTGGGCTTGTTCTTAGATTGTTTTTGAAAAACCTAATAGCGTTCTCTGTACTGTTATAAAAAATGTAAAGATTTCTCATTTTCCAAGTTAAAAGTAAGAAAATAAAATTGCCTTGAATTCTTGTTCTTAGATTACAAAAACTGATTCTGTTTCACTACCTGCAACATGAATGCCAGTTATAGGATAGTAAATAACAAAAAATCTGATTTCTTTTAATTTCTACTGCATAAAACAATGGTTAATAGTTTCACTATAAGCCAACAATCAGGTTTATAGTATCATGGGGTTTTGTAGTAGGACATTAGCAAATCATAGTTTTCATTTAAAAATTAGTTAGTTGGAAGCCCATCCATAATGGAATTTTATTGACAGATCAATATAATTCATGACTTGGCATTTTGGAGCTCTTAGCTTAGTGAACATGATCCCTTTTGTACTCAACTGTTTCTAGTAAAATGTATCATTTAACTTTTTAAGACTTTATGGACTTCACTTATATTAGGATCAGCATAACTTACTGATATGTTGTTCCTAGCCTGTGAAATTTTTGAAAAGATTTAGGTCAGGGCCTATCTGTTGGTGTAATAGTAGGCATATACTTCAAAAAATCATATTCCCCAAAGTGGGTCACACAAAACATTTAATGCTGGTGATTTTGACAATAGAGGTAATTATTATTATTATTATTATTCTCGCTATTAAATGTAATATTTTGTTAGATGTGAAATTATCCCCTCTCTTTCCCCCACAAGTAGCTATGTTTATCTGGGCATAAATAGAATAATTTTGATGAAGTCATGTACCATGATAAACCAAAATTATGAAGCCATGTTTGTCATTGTAATTTTTCTTTTTAACAAGATAACCTCAAACATACTTATTCCAAGCTTGTGAAAGCATGGATGACAGTACATACATAAAATAATTGGCCAAAAAGGGACAATAATAACCATATCTTAATCTAATTGAGAATTTATAACTGAATTGGAAAATAAAAGAACTAAAATTTGTGACAGAGCAAGCAATAAGGATATTATGTTTTTACTTTTGAAAGAAGATTGAGGGTAGATCTCCTATGCAAACAACTGCAAAGTAGTCAGGCCTATGCCAGACCATTGGGGAGTGGGGAGGCAGTCATCAAGACTAAAGAGAAGCAGGCATATAAAATAATTTTTTAAAACATTATGATTTTTTCTCACCATGAATATAATGTTTTGCAAACACTATTTCATATCACATGATCTCTCTCTCTCTCTCATGCTAATTATATACCCTTCACTGCTTTGTTCAGTAATGTTTCTAAAAATTGCCAGAAAAAAACGATCACTAAAATTTTTGCTATACTGCATTGATAAAGTTTATTGTCTTCAGCTATACCATCTAGCAAAGCCTCTTGTACGTCAACCTTACAAGATTTCATCAGTAGAAGTTCATTTATCATTTCATTACAAATTTAAGACTTCTTATTCATCAATATGTCTGTATGTTTGTCCTATTTTGTCTGTATGTGCATTGTGGCATTTGATTGTTCCAAATGAATTTTTGGGGGCTTTGATGTTGAATCATGTCATAACTAACTGCTTTGCCTAGGATGATCGAAAATCAATGCTTATGTGAAGTCATAAAGGAACTGGAATGGATAATTACAGGTTATAACATAACTATGGATGAATAATCTTACAATAAAACCCATTGAGATAACTGATAGTAAACCAGCAAAATAGTACAATAATGGAATGAGTATACAACAAAGTACACAGTATTCCAGCAGAAAATATTAAAGATAATGGAAGAAATCGAAACAAAGGACATTACTTTAATATATAAACTTGGAACAATCCAGGAAGCAGATATATTTACCAAAGGTTTAACATTAGTGGAACTCAAGATAACAAGGACTACTTTGGGACTAAAACAATTGAGTAATTCAGGATTGCTTACACACATAAAAGTATAAAATCTTATTGATATAACAATATATATGATAGCTGTATTTTGTGAACATGCAATAGTAATAGTGTAATGGAGATATAGCAATGGAGTTGTGTAAATATTGAATTCTTCCTTAGAGCATGGATTTATGTTTATTAAATATTTTTCTATTATCTTTAGAATATGTAGCCTTGATTTATTAAATGGGATATTATGACAACATCAATTTACTGCTCTTCCATCATACATAATATAGTTGTTGATTCCATATTAATAAAAGGTTACTGTTGAAGCTTAACACTTTTAACTGAAAAATAAAAAATAGCAGATAAAATTGGTACAAGCTATAAAAGTAAAAATGGATGACTTTTATAATGCTCAAGTAAGACAGATGGAAGTATTAAATGAAAAATATTAGGGCTATTAAAACGAAGACTATTTTAAGGGCTAAGAGCAGTGCTGGATTTAGACTTCATAAGGTCCTAAGCTATTTGAGAAATGGGGCCCGTCAGCGCATGCTCGAGTGTAGCGGAGCAACACAGGGGAATCCCCGTGTTTATAGTAAAAGAAATTATATACTTTAAACGTTCCATNTGTCAGCTGTTAGAGCACAACTTTTTAAACCGCTCACTGGCATAACATATGACAATTGGATTTAGCTATATACCACTTTGGACTAAAAGAAGACATACAACATTTTGATAGCATATTATGTAAGCCATAGGAACACATCCAATTCATTTTTGACATATGACCTTTTGTAATTATAGGGATATGCCAATATTAATTCCTCATGAAACAATGTTAATGATGCTTAAAAGAAGAATTGTTAATGCATTTATCCTAAAAATCAGGAATACCTTAGAAATTCATTTTTATACTATTTTTATCCATGTTGTACATATTATATATTTTTAAAACCTAAAAAATAAAAACATAAAATGTCAAGAACTTCTTGTAAATCATCATTCAACTTTCACAAAGTTTTATAATTTTTAGATTAAGGGCAACTGGAGTTATGGGTCATGCCTAAATGGCTTAACTGTTCATATTGGGTCATTTTACATAACGGATGTTTTAAGTTCATATTAATTATGGAATAAAATCTAAACTTCTAACCACATAATTTGACCACACCATCCTTGTATTAGAGTCATGTAACATCTCAGATAACTTTTGCCCTTTATGTCTGTCTTCAATTTATTTAAATTATTCCGGGGGGGGGGGGGTCATATTAAACCTCTAAGTTTTGTATCATATTTTTTATTTCTAAAGACAGTTATTTATATTCTTTGTTAAAATTTATGAAACAAAAGGAAAGATAGAAAAGGAAATCTACAATAACTTCTGTTTTTGACATGTTTGCTTAAAAATAAACATGGCAAAAAAAACAAAGATCAAATTTTAAACAATAGATGCCAATCTCCGTTCTTTCCTCCCTTGATTTTATTTTTACTATTTTTTTTTTGTATGTCATTAATTTTTCTTATATACAAAGTTATGTTATAGTTATATCCCATTACCATATAAATTAATAATTTTTAATGAATGGGTTTTATTCGTAGCATGTTTGAAGTGATAAAATGTAAACATACGTCTCATAGCCTATATAAGTTAGATTTTTTTTTGTTAAATCTATAGGCTATAATGATTTTTATGTGTTGAATTTAGCATACAAAATAAACGTTGGATATAACATAAATATATTAATAACTACATAGAAAGAAAGAAAATCCCATGTAGTGTTCATATAAAAAAAAATGTTTACAAGTCATGTGAGATACACGAGGAGCAGGCCCTAACAGTAACGTGATTTTCATTCAGACATTCAATATTAATAAAATTTGTTTTAGCAGTTTGATTATGATATATACTTAGATTTCCACTATGATACGTTATTTGTAAGATAGTCCACATCTTTTTATTACTTTCCAAGATACACATGTTTGTACATAAACATCCCCAGTGCGGGATTTAGACTTGACAAGGCCCTAAGCTATTTGAGATATGGGGCCCCGTCAGCGCATGCTCGTTTAGCGGAGCAACACAGGGGAATCCCCGTGTTTATAGTAAAAGAAATTATATACTTTAAACGTTCNATTTAAAATTGGGTGAAGAGTATGGGACGTCCCGGACGTGCGACATTAGGACAAATAATGCTGCAGTATACAAAATATTTAAGTATATATGACAATTGCTCACTCGGACAATTTTTTTTGGGGCCCCCAAGAAAGTGGGTGCCCTAAGCTATAGCTTGTTTAGCTTATACGTAAATCCTGCACTGAATATCCCTATAAATCCAAAGGACAACACTCAAAACTGAGCCCTCTATCAACTCCTGTCAGATCACAACATTGCTTATACTGATTTTACTAGAAGTGTCTAAATACTGGCAAATATAACCATCATGGAAGTTAGCACTTCCATGACGGTTATATTTGCCAGTATTTAGACACGAAATCAATCAAAAAAAAAGATTATTTCACCCTTCATCACCATAGGGTTGGGGCATAGTGGTTTTAATATAAAGTTGGAGTTAGGGTCAGGATTGTGGTAAGGTTAGGATTGTAAAGAACAAATTAACATGACAAAATGTAGATTGTATATTTAATTTATATCTCCAGTTTTTAACCTCTCCTATTTAACTTAGCAAACAGTATTAATATTTGTCTAATACAGTATATCATAAAATCAAATATTGAATGGCATTTAAAATATAATTATGCAAGATGCACCATATGAGTAGACAAATAAGTTCTAAATAAACTGATAGGCCTATAATTGTCTGTAACCCAAAATATTTCCTTTTTATACTGATCAGTTATGATGTATGTTATAATCCAACACTCCTCCTCATACACCATGGAGCTCTAGTCGGACAGCTTTTTGGGTGAAATACCAACTGTGCTTCTAGTAGATTTTACTTCTCTTCTTTAATGGGTAGCCAGGTAGTTTCTTCAGAATCCCTCAATAATATTACAGAATCAGGGGATTTTTCTTGATAGGAGTGTGACCTTGCTGCAGCTGGAATAGAATTATTTTTTTCATTAAACAGACACTTTTAAATATTTTAATAGTGTTGATGTCAGACTTCCATATCCTATGCTCTTTTACCAGTATACCAAGTTGAGGCATGTCATCCAGTTTTCTCCTGCGTTCATTAGTATATAAATGGATAGGGATGAGTATGGTTCCTCTGGCCCAGTCTCCTTACCTGGTCTATGTGGCACTGTCTCACTCTGGAGTGCCAGTGATGAAGGAATGCTGCTGGGAGTGCAGATTTGGTAGTGTCTGAGGCAGTCCTAATACTGAATACATTGTCAGGAGAATTTACAGTTATTTGTCATCTTTGGCTAGTTGACAGATGTCCTTGGTAAATTTTACAGTGAGATAAGATTTATCTTGGATCCTGGCACCCCAAAAACATTGGTTAAAAGCATCTTCTGAATATTTCCAAAACAATCCTTTAATTTGATGTATATGTTACTTTACCCTTTGGCTTCTATCATTTCTCCTTTCACTATCTCAATAACTTGGGATTTAAGAAGTCTCTATATTGTAGTAAGATCTCAGGTTACGGAATAAGATGACTGCTTGCACCAGCACGACTGCATCTATGAAGCAAACTCAGTTGGAATCATTGTTCAGAAATTCATGTGTTAAGAATTCTATCTCTTCCTCGGTATCAATAAAGTGCCTGGTCTCTCTCTCTCTTCAGCAGCATGATCTTTGAATGCACTTAAATATGTTCTGTGGTGTGATAATGTAGAATTATTTTCATGCCTGTGATTTTGGTCCTTTCATAGGTGCTGCAGCCTGTTCTGGTTTGAAGTTGGTTAGGTTTATAACTATTATTACAGTTTTTTAGTTCCACCATAGCAATGTTTGGTTTGGTTTATATTTTTTTAGTTATATCTATAGTAATTTTATCTGTAATTTATATTTGTAATGATAATTTCTTATGTCTATTCTCTTTTTCTTTTGTCGTTGTTGTTTTTTTTTTTCATTTTTCTCATTAGCCTACATAGATCTGTTTTTACATTATGCTTTGAAATTGAATCTTGAGTAAAAATCACATATTGCCTACCATTGCAGATGGCTTCAGACTTTATTTTTATTATTATTATGCATTTATCAGGTCCAAAAGTAACTTCAAATACTTTATTAATCATAACACTCATAGATAACAAATTTCTCTTCAATTCCAGAGCTATTAGAACATTCTTAATAGCAATCATTTCTTTTTCTCTAATCAGGAATTATTATGTTAGCTCTTCCAATGCCAGTGATGACCATTCCATTGGCAATCTGGGAGTTTTCTCCATTACGGATCATAGTGATATCAACCCATCAATTAATTCAAAGGTTGATGTTGTATCTATTAGCCAAGCATTCGATTTTTTCTTTTATTTTTAATCACTTATTATTTACTTATAATCATGTCTAAAAAATGCTGTTCCCATGTGCAGAGACTCTGACAATCATAGTTGTTAACTGGATTAATTTTATATGATTGGAATTTATGTGATTGGGAATATTTAGAATGGCATAGACTATAAAAAATTTCATTGTAGTATTAATATAATAATAAAAAACAATTATTTACAGATGATTCAGATGAATTTAAACTAAGTTTTATACATTTGGGATACATTGTCTTGAACAAATATGTTAATACATTCCCAGGCCCTAACAAATAAGGTGTTTTCTATTCAATATTAATAAGTTTGTTCCAGCAGTTTGATTGCCCTAAGATATATTCACTTAGATTTTCCACTAGCTTTGGAATAAAGTTTAGTTTCAAATGTTGACTCTGTTCACTTATTTATTGGCTTGAAATTCTATCATAATGTTGGGTTGACTTATTTATTAACTTAGATTTGGGTCATACCATTATATTTTCTTATTTTAATATTGCTGACTATTTTATACAAGGTTATTAAAAAAGGATTGCTTGATTAGGTGAATTTACAGTTAAGTAAAATTTGCCATCTTTGGCTAGTTGATAGATGTCCTTGGTAAATTTGACAGTGAAGTGATCACTACACAATCTTCCCACTGAGATAAGATTTGTCTTGGATACAAGCACCCCAAAAACATTGGTTTAAAGATCCTTATGAATATTTCCCAAACAATCCTTTAATTTGATGTATGTAACTTTCACCTTTGGCGTCTATCATTTCTCCTTTCACAATCTCAATAACTAGGGGTTTAAGGAAGTCTCTGTATTGTAGTAAGGAACTCTGGTTATGAGTAAGATGATTGTTTGCACCAGCTTCTATGAACCAAACTTCATTGGTATCATAGTTCAGAACTTCATGTGCTGAGGAGGCTCTCTTCTCCTCAGTCTCAATCAAGTACCTGGTGTGCCGCTTTCTTCAGTGCATGATCATTGAATGCACTTAAATAAGTTGTATGGTGTGTTAATGAGGAATTATTTTCATGCCTGTGGTTTTAGGTTCTCCATAGGTTGCTGCAGCCTGTTCTGGTTTGGGGTTGGTTAGGTTTATAACTATTATTACAGTCTTCTAGTTCCACCATAACAATGTTCTGTAAATATAATTCACATTAGTGTATTCTTGAATTCAATGCTTGATTAGCATCCAGGCTGACAAAAAAATATATTAAATTTATAAAATGGTTAATTTGACTACAGCATTACATGGCACAGAATTGGGGTGTAGTTATTTATTACCGAGTAGGATTTAGGGTTCAGGCTGGAATGAAGGTTAGAAATGTAAATAAAAAAAAAGTTAGAAGCTGAAAAAATATAAGATAACTGAGCCTTTGTAACCCTATGACATGAATTCATACACCATCGGTTGTTTCGAATAAAGATTATGGGTGACATCACAGATCTGTCTTTGGCATCGAGCAAAGCTTTCTTTGTATTTTATGCAGTTTGCAACATTAAACCTATTAAACAATGAAAAGATTTTTATTTTTTAAATAAAAATTCATGATATCGAGTTAAGTTGCCATATTACAAATTATAAATACTGCATAGTCATGTCTGGTAATTAGAGCATGTGACAAAAAATTGTGTTCTCCATTTTTTTTTTCTGTCTTTGCATTTCCACTATAATTGTGCACAACGAGAGTAGTCTACCCCTTATAAAAATATGCCGAAATTAAAAAAAAATGTTTTGATTTATTCAGAGGATAAATGAATTTTTATTATTTGTTATCATTTTTAAACCATTGTGTTTTTTTTTAATAAATTTGTAACTTAAAGTGCNAGTTTATCCCAAGGTTAAATCAAGTTACCAAAATGACAATATTAGTTTATTAGCAATACTATGTTTATAAAATGTAGACTTTTAGTAGATTATAATTCTGGACTTGCTGTAATTTTAAAATTAATTTATATTGAAGTTAATTGAATTGGGATAGTAAGAAATTTACATTAATATACAGTTAATGGATTTGGAACCACTTTTTAGATGATGGTAGTAACTTCAGCTCAGTTTTGAGACAGTTATTAGTAGCCTACTTCCATGACTGGTGACGGCATGGGTTATTTGATTATAGACAATAGTTATAAACATAGGCGTTGGGTCTATTATAATAATGTTTTTATGTTCCGTTGCCAAAATTTAGTAAATTGGGTTATATTAAATTGCCCAAAATTTAAAATTAAGTTAATTTAATCTTTTTTTACTCATTTTTTTTTTATTTATTTTAAATAATAGATGGGACTATTTTCTTTCATTCTGGGTTATTCTGTAGTTCTGCCACCAAAACTATTATCAGTTATAGAACTTATAGACAGGGAAATTAAATAAATTTTATATCATCAGAATGAAGATCCTGAAATCATGATAACTTGATAACTTGATAACAATGGTGCAACTATAAAGTAATAAACAAGGGAAAATTATAGCAAAGGCCAGTGGAAAAATAATAATATGTACAGTATATAGTTAAAGTTAATGATTCACAATATGCATATACTGGAAGAGATCGAAATGAATTTAATAGCAAACAATGCATGAAAGATGTGGACACAATATTGACTATATACATAAGATGTTAAATAAAAGTTAAGTAAGAGGATTTGGATGTAATAAAAAAATATAAAGTTTTTGGAATGTGAAAACTGTTCATTAGTTAAATTGTCACAGAAGCCATCAGATCCATCACAAACCATTGACTTAAAAATATCCGGACTGTCAGTGACTGCAATTAGCGTAAGTCACAAGATGTCAGGGAACGGTCATCTTTTGTGAGGCAGAAGTGGTGGGTTTTTTAAAACACATAGGTTTCAATTGGATGTGCTACACTAAAAATTGTGGTGGATTTTCTGTGTTCATGTTGAGTTTCAGTTGTTTTTAATAGAAAAAAATATAGAGCTTGCTTTAAAAATTGTCACGGTGACAAGCAGGGGTTGATTATTTTTTTAAAAGCACTTAGTTTTACATGAGATTCGCCAAACGCAACGCTAGTAACGCTAGTTAATCCTCGATGGTATCTTTCTATTTTGGTATGGAAAAACAAAAGAAACAGTAATTATTTGGCATATTTATTTGAAAAAAAAATTTAACAAACAAACTAAATAACACAAGCGGTTAAACATCATTAGTTTTACGTTACTGTAGATTAATTAATTAATGGTATAATTTGTATCAATCAAATAATATGACGTCATTACTAGATTTTGANTAGTTGGAGTTAGGGTTCAGGGTTGTGGTAAGGTTAGGACTGTAAACAACAACAAAAAAAGGCTACTGCGAAACAGAAAAGAGGAATAACAGTTCCAAGTTTTTAACCGCTCGTCAGTTTGTACTGTGCCTGTTTCACAACGCCAACGAATGCTGCTGCTAGAAACACGTTGTCGGCTCAGGTTCTAGACTATTATAATTATGTTATAAATTGCAGTGTTTTAAATGTACATGTAAAGTTTTAATATTTTTGGTTATGGATAAGTGGCTAAGTTTAGAAAGAAAAGGTAAAAATACTGTTGATAATGCTGCAGAGCCTTTGTTAGGCTTACCAGATTATAGTACACCTAATATGACAGGAAATTATGTCGTGTCGAATCATTAGCGTGCAAATTTGCTTTCGTCTTTAATAAATAGTAAAAATATACAGTATGTATATCAAAACTTATTTTAAAATAAATTTCTTTATGATTCATCATAAGTAAATTTTTGATTTGTATACCTACTATATATTTGGGGTGGCAATCCCGTTTTGCATAAAAATTTCCCGGGTGAAAATGGTTGTGATTGAAAAAGTTTAAGAAGCCATAGTTTAGTCCATTGGAATTTCTGACGTCTTCCTTAAATATCATTTAAAAAATTCTTAATTTCATATCTTTAATTCTTGTTCTAATTTTGTCCAAAAAAAAAAACTTTTTCTCAAAAATTTCGCCATCAAAGTGCCTTTGCTGAGCATCGTCCTGGACACAGTAGAGCTTCTGGAACTCCAAAGTCCAATGCTGCTACCACTTACTGCCCCCATCCCCCCCTCCTCCCCAGGGACAATATGTGTAGTTTTTAATACCATAAAAATTTAAGTGTCAGGCATGAAAGGACTAGTTAATAAGCATTCCCTTTTAATACTGTCTGTCAAAAATGATAACTACTGTCATCCCCTTCCACTTTCTCCTCTTCCTTTACTTATCACACTTCCCTTGCCTCCCTCATCATTTTCTGAAAATGTAAGCGAGTACATTTATTTTGATAGTACAATGTATTAACAAAATACAATGTAATGGTAGACATAAAATATGAAATGGGATGGGGTTGTGCAAAGTCCCCCCCCCCTCCACATATTATAAATTCAATTTTCTGAAAATCTGTGTGAGTACATTTATTTTGATAGATACAATGAAGTAATAACGAATCGCAATCGAATGATAGACATAAAGTATGAAGAATTGGGGTAGGGGGGGCTGTGTGAAGTCTCCCTCTCCCCCCCCCCCCCACCTCATATTTAAAATTTAAATTTCTAAAAATGTGAGTTAATACGATTATTTTGATGGTTCAATAAAGTACCAATGAAGTACAATCTAATGGTAGACATAGCGTATAAAATGTAAGAAATGATGGGGGGGGGGGTGGACACTGCTGTGAGGTTAGCCCTCCATATAAAAAAAATTCTAATAACTTTAAAATTAAATGATTACAACCGAAATTTTTTTTTTAATTGGAGGGGGGGAGGTCAATTTTACATAGGCTACTAGTGGTCATACATATTGAATGGATAATAACCTAATTAAACTAAAAATTAAAAATATTGGTAATTTTGTAATTAATTGTTTTGGGTTGTNCCCTTTCAGCCCACAATCAAGAAACTCATGCTGGTATTTTTCTACATTATTATTTTTAAAGAACAGTACTGTCAAATCATTTCCTAGTATATTGAACAAAATATTATATTTTAAGATAATCGCATTGCACTAAACTCGTTTTCTTGTGCCGGTATTTCCACTATTCAAATATAATTTGTCAGCTTAAGTTATTGTTTTAAATTTGTATTTTCAAGTTTATGAAATATTTCTATAATTTAAAATTTTTTAAAAGCAGTTTAACTTTCAACATAACTTAAATATTTAGCGAAATTATTGTAAAAAAAATAAATCCCATTATTTTACTCAACAATCTTAATATTATAATTGACTAAAGGTTTCCTCACCTTTTTTAAATAGTGCAGGAGCCAGGGGTATTTGAGTATGCAAAATATGAGGACCTCATTCTGTATGGCGATCTGTATACTTGAGACCCTAAACTATAAAGAAATTCATGTTGCCAGATGTTAGTGT
>PXIH01S0009497.1:14115-31014 GCA_003024985.2 Euperipatoides rowelli | reverse complement strand
GGATAAAAATTGATGGGCATGATATTGATGAAATGTTGCGTTGAAATGTAGTGTTTTGTAATATACCGTATATATGTACTATGTATGTGCTATTTTTGCTTATTACTGAGATGGATTATTCAGCTTTGTATCCCTAGACAGCCTACCATCTTATTAGTATGTATGCTTTGTCTGAATTATTACTTTGTTATAATGTATATGTGTTTCTTGTGTTTTTTATATTTTGATTCATATTGAACAAAACTGTAATAGGTCCTATGGACCGTGGTTTTTGTCAAATAAACAAATAAATAAACAAATGTCTAACAATTCAACATTCATTAGATTTACTATTGATTAATTAAACAATTGTTTTAACCAGAAATAAGACTTGACCTCTAAAATGCAGACTCTACTTCTTTCAACAACAATAAATGTCTGACAATCAGAAACTTCCTAGTTGATTTTCTACAATTATGATTAGGTGACATTTAAAACAAGAATTTGTTGTCCTCTTATCATTCAAGCATTTCTATGTTGTTGTTTTTAAGCAAAGGGCCTTATTTGGCACACATACAGTACATTATTCATTTCAATATATTTAAAAAGTCTCGAAGTTTTTCCAAGAAAAAAAAAAAAAAAAGTAAATATGCCTTTTAATGGAAGTACTATTTAAATTTTATAATTAAATAAATCTAACATTTTTTTTCTTTTTTAAGTCAAAATATTGATTAATTGGCCTAATTATTCATTTGGCCTACTATTAACATTGTAATTGATTATAGTCTATTACTGTATTATTTATTATCAAGTGAACAGCTTATCATGTTACAAGATTACTAAAGACCTATAATATGAATGTCATCAGTAAATATCAATAATTACAATAATATACTAAGTGTTAGTAAATTACAATGACAGTAGAAAAAGTTGATTATATAATTTATAATAGATTAATAAATATTTGATAATTAATTTGTATTCTTATCAACATCTATTACATTTCTTCTTTTAGTCATATCTGAGTCGTGCACTGGAGATAGAGCAATTACCTGCCAGCAACTTTACTGTTCAAGAGAACTTTTATGTCATGCAACAATTTATGAAGACACTTGCAGTACTGGACTGAGGTCAATTATTTATGAAAAGTGTCATCAAGAAGATGATAAGGCTAAAAATGTAACTGAACAAGTTTGTCAAGTTATGAAACAATCAATGGCTGAAACTGATGAAGATAATGATGAAAGACCTCCTTACAATGCTTCATTTGTTAATTGGTTTTACCCTATGACAGTATCACAAAGTTGTGAAATGTTAACTTGTCTTGGAGTAGATCTCTACTGTCTTATGTATTTTCCAGATACATCGAATACTGTGAACCGAACTGTTAGAGAGTCATTGTGTTTATATATTTTTGATAAAACTATAATAGAAGATTGCCCTATAATTAAGAACAGACCAAAGTTAGAATTTGAGGAGCCTAATGAGTAGATTATTTTCACTTTTAAGAAACAGTTTAAGGATTTTGATTTATTTATTCATTTTTTGTTATATTTTATTAAATAATTATAATTAAAGAGCAATACCCATCAATGTGTACAATTGAAATAAAAAATTTATGATTAACAATGTATTCATTTTTTTTGCAAATAATATTTTAAAAGATAACTGGCAGTTGTCTTTCCACTTGTAAATACTCCCACTAGCCATTCACACGGTCAGGGAAGAGTACTCACATCGGTTATTTTTTTCCAATACAAAATTGGTACTTTTAAAAAGAAAATACTTATTTTTAAATATTACTAGAGCTCTTGTAAAACTTTTAGGCCATAAAAAAATTATCTTCTAAGGGTGGTGCCCAAAACTCCCAGCAACCCCAAAACTCCAAGCTGACATTGGTAACTCATCTCTGTGTTGCATACATTTTTATAGCATTTAAAAATTTTCAGTCTTTTTCTGGAGGAGCACTCTCATCTCTGTTATAGGCAGAAACCACAGCCAGCAAAAAAAAAACAACTTCTGAGTTTTAATGATCTGCTTGCAAGGTTTTTATTCCAATGGTGGCCTTGGGGGTGACAAAATAAGAACCCACCCTGGTACAAAATGCTCTTGGCACGCCACTGTTTATCGTTCCAGGTTTTTGTTTTAACTAAACTCAAACAATGTTTAACATACTGTATTTCATACATTCATTCTGGATATGATAATAATCATTAGTAGGGCCTTTCAGAGAAAATGTGAGACCTGAGGCAACTGATATTTTTGAGACCCTTCAAAATTGATAATAATGGGGGAGGGGATATAAAATGTTAATTCTAGTTCAGTGGTATTTATTATATTTTATTCAATTATAAAAATTATTTAATCTAAACTTTTTGGCACTTTAGCACGAAGAAATGTAATCAAGGGTTTTCTTAACAAAATTATAAAATATAGCTGAGTAAAATAATTTCAATTAAAAAGTGAAGTACTACAACTCTAATAGGATTTGTTTATTTCTTACATGTTATAAAACTTGTATATGCACTGCATACAAATTATGCATTTTTCTAACAGATTAAGTTAAATAAAAATTGAGGCCCCTAAGATTGTGAGGCCTACACCAACTTGCTTCCCTCTCTGTTACTGGCTCATCATCAGTTTTTGTTTTTGTGGTGATTTCCAACACAAGAATATAGATAGTTACCTGATATCGATATAAATAATTAGAACTTATCACATTCTTTTACTTGGTTATTCTCATACTATTAAGAATACCAAGAATACCTTTATTCTACTACTCTTCTAATGGACGTTAAAGTATACATACCGCTTTTAGGTCTGTCCTGTAGTCCATTCTATTCCAGTTAATAAAGTTACTGTTTTCCTACCTATTCTAACTTTCACGTATATTCTTGTTATACCTAAAGATATACAATTGGGAACGGCATGTGAAGAGAAGTTAAGATTGTCTATAATTTTAACAATCAATATGCGGCCAAACATTTAATTTGTTATAGACTTAATCAAGCCAACCAAGCCCGGTAAATTGACGCCTAAAGAAGCATTATTGACCCTGGATCAATACTATAATCTGAAGCCCCTGTCGAGAATCAAGATATTCAAGCTTTGAGAGAGATTCCAGCTCCAGGCGGAGATGACTGTGGAATATGCTGACCACCCAATTAAGAAAGATTGCGGTAAACTGTGATTTGGGTGAACGTCTGAACTTTGCTCTTTCCAAGCAGTTCATTTACAGTCTTAAAGACTTTCACATAAAAAAATGGCTGACCATGGAAAAGACCAATATTGACTTTTCAGAATTAATTAAACTAGCATCTGCATTAGATATCTCCTCTTCGGATCTAAGCAAATTAGAGAATAGTGGTGCAGACAAGTTCTCTGCCTTCACAATTAAAGAAAACACCTTTAGAACTCCTAAAATGCAACAGTATAACTCTACGAAAAGACCCCCTGTAAACATTGTGGCACTTTTCATTCTCAAGATTCGTGCAAGTATAAAAATACAATTTGTAATCATTGTAATAAGCCGGGCCATATCAAGCCTATCTGCCGCTAGCAGCCACCAAGTTGTGAAAGTATAAATCTAAACATAACATTCCTGTTGCTGAAGACCAACCTATTGAATCTGTAACTATTATAAACAGTCATCAAGTTGTCAATCGGGTTATCAGCACTCAACCTATTATAGTTAAACTTTTGTGGATGACAAACTTTGTGACTTTGAACTAAATACTGTCCCTGCGTAAGTATTATGCCCCTTATAACTTTTAAAAGTTTTTGGCCTAACAGAATGTTAGAATCAACTTGTGTCATGCTGATGGCTTTTGATTATATTATCGAGTCTTCGGAACTTGCTAAGTGTTATCTAAATACAATAATATTTGCATAAGTGATTTGGAACTGTCATAATTAATGGAGGTTCTATTTCTCTTTTGGGACACCCCTGGCCACACGTCCTGGGTTTCCCGTCACAACTTTTAAAGACATTCATTTAATAGACACATCACAATCCAATTAAAGGAAATTCTAACACATTTTAATAATTTATTTGATTAGGATCTCGGCTGCATAAAAAATCTTGAAGCTAAATTATATCTTAAAAAAGGCTGTATGCCAAAATTTCGCAAGTATCGAAATGTACCTTTTGCTCTTTTACCCATGGTGGAGGAGGAACTTTCAAAACTACAAAAGCAAAATATAATCATGCCTATAAAATACTCCAGGTGGGCTGCACCAATCGTGTCTATTTTAAAAAGAATGGATCGCTTAGGATATGCGCTGATTATAAGGTGGGTTTGAATTAATGCTTAAAAGTGGATACGTACCTCCTTCCCATCATCAATGATATGCTCGCCAAACTGTTAAATGGGAAAGTATTTTCTAAATTGGCGATGGCTCAAGCATATCAGCAGGTGACTATGGACAAAAATTCAGCTGAGTTATTAACAATTAACACTCACCTAGGCCTTTTGGCATCTCCTCTGCCCCTGCCATTTTCCAAGGCCTTATGGACAACTTACTTAAGAGTCAAAAAAACATTGTATGTTATCTGGATGACATCCTGATAGCCATCCATGACATCACGTCCCATTCCTCAACTTGAACAATTTGTTTAAAATTCTTCTAGATAACAGCATCCGTTTGAACCTTGAGAATTTCAAATTCTTAAAAAATCAAATCTAATATCTAGGTCATGTCATCAACAGGTCAGGAGTTAAACCAAGCCCAGCCAAGCTGGAGGCACTAATGGCTGCCCTCACCCCTGCTAACATCGACCAACTTTGATTATTTATTGGTCTCCTAGGTTATTACAGGAAATTTATAAGTGACCTGGCTACCAGAATTACTCACCTGAATAGTCTGCTAAGCGATAAATTCCCATGGAATTGGAGCAAACAGTGTCAATAGGGGTTTGATATGATTAAAAACTTTCTGACTTCAGATAAAGTCCTAACTCATTACGACCCCTCCAAACCATTAATCCTTGTAGCTGACACCTCACCTTATGGAATTGGGGTGGTCCTTTCCTACCGTTTCTCCAACAATACTGAAAAAACAATAATGTTCACTTCCATATCACTGTCGAGTACTGAAAGGAACTATTCTCAATTAGACAGAGAAGCTCTTAGCATCATTTTCACAATTAAAAAATTTCACAAATATATTTTTGGACAAATTTTTATGCTTTTTACAGACCATAAGCCACTTACCAGGATTTTCAATACCGATAAGGAAGTTCCATTTTTAGAAGCTGCCCGTCTTCAATACTGGGCTCTAATCTTAGCTAGTTATTCTTATCAAATAAAATATAAACCATCTAAGGAGCACTCCAACGCAGATGCACTTTCACATCTCCATGTCAAGGTAGAAGCTACTGTGGAAGAAAACTTTGAAAATGTTTTCAATTTTAAACATAATTATCATTTTTATTGGTCAAAACTAGACATTGCACAACAAACCAAACTAGAATTTGAATTAAATAAAATATATAATTATATTAAGGATGGCTGGTCAAATGTCAAAATTAAAAACAAAGTTGACACTTCTCTCTCTGATTGGATTAAAAGAAGAGATCAACTCTGCACTAAAGAAGGCTGCATTTTATGGGGGCTTTGAGTAATCATACCTTCTTCTTTGTGATCTGCTGTACTTAAGAAACTGCACCAGTACCATGTGGGCAACATTGATAGCCATATTGAAAAAGAAGCTGGATCCTGCAGAACCTTCCAACTCCATCAAAAAGATCCCCCTAAAGTAACTCTACATCCTTTGATTAAGGCTACGGGACCTTGGACCCACCTGCACACAGATCTTATGGGACCATATAGGAACAAAATATTCCTAGTGACCATTGACAGTTTCTCCAAATGGCCGGAAATTCAAGCCTTACATAAAGCTAACTCTTTCTCAATAATGCAGACTCTTGAAGAATACTTCTGTAGATTCGGTTTTCTTGAGCATTTAGTATCTGACAACAGGACACCTTTCATCTCCTCCGAGTGTAAAACCTTTTGCAAAAATATGGGAATCTATCACTCCAAATCGGCCCCATTTCACCCAGATTTCAATGGCCAGGCCGAAAAATTTGTAGATATTGCCAAAACCCTCTTGAGTAAAATAGACCTCATTAAAGACTCGGAATGGCAAGTAAAAATAAATGAATTGCTATTTAAATATCCATGCACCATGCACTCAACAATGAAAGCTTCAACCGTAGAATTGCTCCTAGGACATCAAGTTAGGGGATGATTGCATAAGATCAACCCCCTACCTATAATTCCAAAAATAAATTTCAAGTCGACCAGCACATCCTAGCCTGAACCTATGGCAAACATGACAAGACCAAATGGGTAAAAGGCTATATCAAGGCAATTTTGTCACCAGTGACCTTCAAGGTAATTTTGAAGGATTGACGGGAGAGTAAGCGCAATTTTAATTAACTCAGACTATCTTACATGAACTCACCACCTATCATAGAAAACACTACCACACTGTATGACTACCCACCAACCATTCAGCCTAGCATCTCGACCCTGCAGTCTAGAACTGAAACCAACCAACCCACGATAACTGTACCATGGGCTGAATCTCAACCTGGAAGGACTCTACAACCTGGAAGCACTCCACAACCTGGAAGCACTCCACAACCTGGAAGCACTCCACAACCTGAAAGCACTCCACGCCAAACAAGGCACTCTACCAGACCCTATTGCCCCCCACGGTGACTAACCTACCAAAAATAGGGGGGAGGTACTGTGCTGTTTCCAACACAAGAATATACCTGATATTGATATAAATAATTAGAACTTGATCACATTCTTTTACTTAGTTATTCTCATACTATTAAGAATACCAAGAATACCTTTTTCCTACTACTCTTCTAATGGACATTAAAGTATACAGACCACTTTTAGGTCTGTCCTGTAGTTTGTTCTATTCCATTTAATAAAGTTACTGTTTTCCTGTCTATTCTAACTTTCATGTATATTAGTGTTATACCTAAAGATATAACAGTTTTGCTTTTGTTTGCACATGCTGTGTTGCTTTTTCTCTTTTAGTTTGAGTTTGATTTTTTATTATGTAACATAATGTAAAAGTAATATAAGCTTGTTCACTGTTTTGTAACTGTTCTTTCAAATTGATGTTTTGTTATACGGCTGGGTGTTTAAATTAATAAAGCACAATGTGACAATATAAAATTATTTAATGATTGATAGAACCACCTTCCCCCCAAAAAAAATGCAGTTGATGAGTAGGTCATCAACCTTCCCCCCATTTGGCACCCTGGTTAACTGGTTTAAAGATAACAAACAAAACTAAGACTGCTTTCATATATACTGTAGCTCTAGATCTTCAAATAACATTTATAATATAGACTAGAGGGTATAATATTCATGAATTAGCTACTCATTGTGATCTAGGGATATTTTTTTAATAAGAAAGCTGAATTTTCTGATAATGTTGACTTTATAATAAATAAAATTAATACAAGTTTTGCAATGATCATAAATAAAATATATTAATAATAGGTATAAAGTATTTCAAAGATATTTTCAGTACTTTTATTTTATCATAATTGGATTAGTTCCATTCATCTATTTTTTTAAAGGATTTAAAAAAGATTATTCAAGCAGTTCCTGAGGATTATAAAAAAAATTATGGTTATTTATTACTTTTTCTTCATTAATTGGCCAGAAACAGCATTTCTGCAATTAGAAAATCTCCCAATTCATACTGTGAATAAATAAATTCCCTACTTTCCACACCGGTGTCAGTAAGGGATCGAACCTGGATCTCTTATATTTACTAGCCTACAGGCACTTGACCACCGGAGCTGTACAATGGTTTATCTTTAAAATATCATTGTATATGCAATATGTGTTCTACATATGTACTAATTAACATATTACAATAAAAAAACATCAAAATAACTACCCCATGACCTTGTCCTCTTCACATATTATACTTATTTCATAAAAAGAAAACTACTCCCATATTATAAGGTTACCAAACAATTTCTCCCATCTACCCAACATACCCATTATGTTCTCATCCCACAATTTATCTTTCTTTTGTTTTGTATAGATAAAAGTATAGATAAAAGGATCCATCGCATGCATAATATACAAAAATTATTTACCATATCAACTTATCTAAATCATACTTCACTCTATTTGCATACATCACTTCACATCTCAAACACAACATTCTTCATTCGTTCTGGCAATTTATTAATTTTCATTGTTACCCCTACTCCCTACATCAACCTACTGATCCCTGGTTACAACTCTCCAATATTTGTCTGTTACCTTATTTATAACAGGAAACCCCCAAAACAAATGACTAACTGTTTCATTTTGATTGTTACAAAACACACAAACCACACTGGTTAGGGCCCTAAAATTCATCATCTGCATTCTTTGCTTTGTCAAAATTATTCCCAATTCATACTTAATTATAAAATTCTCAAAGCCAGAAATGCATCCTAATTTTAATACACTCTTTATTCTTACCTTTCTGTTTCTATAATCCAAAAAANTAGCATCCCTCATATTTCTTTGCTTAGAATAATTTTTATACTTAGCTTTGACCCCTTTTTGTACATATTGCTTAACTTCAATATAGTTCTTCCCCAACATATTAACAATAGGCTCCTTTATAATATTTATTATCTTCCACATCTTATTCAAAGAAAAATAGGCTTTCACATTGACCACCACATTATATCTTACAACATTGTTCAGTTTATTAATGTCTATCAATCCAAGCCCACCTTCAACTATTGGATATGTTATTTTTTATAAGACATATTGAAAGTTCCAAACAGAATCTTCATTATTACTTTCCTGTATTTACACATAACCCTTCCTGATAATTTTCCATAGCCAAGATAGAACACAAATTTTGAAATTATCATCATATTCAGAAATTTGATTCTCTGTAACCAGCTCAATCCCTTCAGTGTCCCAGTATTATTTATTATGTTCATTTGTTCTAAAATATCATTAAAAACTGGTCTTTCCATACTATACACATCTTTTATTGGAAATTTAATTCCCAGAATTAGACCATGAGTCCCCACTAGTCTCTGAAATTTAACAATCTTATTTTTTGCCAAATCGGAAATGTAAGATTTTTCCTTATTTATGATAGATCCTGTTACCTCCATAAACTTATCTATAATACACAATACTTCTTTCACTTCATTTCATGATATTACAAAAACTGAAACGTAATGTATATAGGCTACTACCTTCAAATGATCAGATTTCCCAAACAACCAAATCCCTTTTAAAACACTTTCCAGTTCCCTAATTAGGTCTGATAGATACAATGTATATAACATACTAGACAACAGCACCCCTTAATCATTGAATTTTTTGTTGGTATAAACCCTGCAACACACTTATTATTAAGAAAAGCTATAGACTTGTTTTTACCATCGATAACATTAAGTTCATTGTGCTACTATCTTCTAAGTATTTTTTGACCAACATTTCTAAATATTCCTCATTGACAAAATTAAATGCGTTTTGAAAATCCAGACGCATAAGAAGTACCTTGCTTCTTTGCTTTTTATCAGTTAGACTGAATGCAGCATGATGCAGTAATATAGTAGTATTAATTGTTTTTCCTTTTATACCAAAGCTATATTCAGGTAGGCTACACAGTACACATTGTCTTAGAAATTTTGTGACTCTAGACAAAATCATTTTTTGTACTATTTTACTGTTCGCATTAATCAATGCAATAGGCCTATACGCATCTTGAGGACACCCCCCCCCCCCATTGACTATTTTAGTTTGTTTCGGAATCGTTTTAATCCAAGCAGCATTTTCAGTTTTTAAAAAACATTCATTATTATCCCCTTTTAATAAATTATTACATAATTTTAAAAACAACTTTTTTAAATCTTCAGACATTAATTTAGAAAACTCATAACTTATTGCATCAGGCCCTGGAGATTTTTTCTTACTAGTACTTTTGATTGCATCATCCAATTTACTCTTATAAAATTCTTTTTAATCCTCTTATTTTTACTTTTCCAAAACTTATATTTCTCCCGATTTCGTGATTCTTCAGAAACCTGTACCATTTTATTTTTACTTTTAAATTTCTCCTCAATGTTCTGCACATTATGTCTTGCGCTTTTTTCTCGACCAATTTCAATTTGTCTGTTACTACTACACCCCCAATTTGCATAGAAAAAATATTTGAAGCCTTTTTCCTGTTTTAATTCTTTAATCATTACCCATTTTTTCACTTTCAATGTTTCCTTATAATTTTTCATAAATTTAAATTTTAAATTCTTCAATTTAATTTTACTGAGATATTCATATTTGGTCTTTTTTACCTGAATAATCCTCAAGTCACTTCCCCTCGAATTTACCAACACGTTCAATTGCTTTAACTCTTCACCTATTTTTTTCCATCATGTATCTCAGCCTGTATTGCTCTTATTCTTACATTCTTTTTGATCATTTGCCATGCCAGCAAAACATTACTAGTCCTTCAGTCTTACATCCACATTATCATAAACTTCCTTCACCTCATTCTTCATAACTTTTTCATTAATTAGCAGTATCATTCCTATTCTCAGATATCTTTTATCTAGATTATTGAGAGTCTCCACTGTACAATTAACCATTGAATGATCCATAAAAGGGACATACACATAAGACATTTCATACTTCAACTCCAGTTTAGTCGATACTAACATTCTATCTAGTCTATTTGCAGAATTTCTATCATATCTAGTTTTTACGTGATTAACTGCAAGTTCACACACACATTTAAAAACGACAACATCTCCCTCTCCTTTACTGCCGAATTACAATCCCCAACAATTATTATTTGCTCATTATTGTTCTGTGCTAACTTTTTTAACAGTTTTATAAAAGTCCTTCTTTCTTGTGTTACAATCGGAAAATGAACATTAAAAATGATAATTTTAAACCCTTTTATATCAAGTTCCAATATCATCAATCTATTATTTACATTTTTTACCTGTATAAGATATCCACTCATTACACACCATTATTACCATTCCTGATGATCTGTTATTTGTTCTATTTTCATACACTTTGTAACAACATTCTGCTCTTCTCCAAATTGCACTACTGTCAGCATTTATTCTTCATGTTTCCTGCAAACAGTGAACGTTTGGAAGACCAGTCATTAATTTTGACAACCACACATAATTATTATTTTTCTTTTCCTATAATTTTTTAACATTCAACACCCTTAAATTTAATTTAAACTGATTACTTTTACAGTTTTTAAGCATAAAACTAAAACTCAAAATGAAAAACGAAACATAAAACAATAAAGTCAAATTCTAAATACACCACAAGAAAAAAAACACATTACAGTCAACTTTTATTTAAGCCTACCTTCACCAGTAACATTTTCAGCATTCTCAAAATTACTCACTATGTTTCTCTTTGAAGGTCCTCCACCAACTTTTTTCACAATGTTGACCCCAGCTTTTGGCTTTCTATTACATTTAGATCTTCTTACCACCAAAAAGTCCTCCGACTCTTTTGCATTATCCATTCCTTCGTCTTCAGACAAAGTGGACATTCCTTGATCCATTTCTACGTTCTCTCCATATTTTCAGACGAGAGCGACAACAAAAGTGATCTTGGCTTCTACTTCACTAGCTGATTACCATTTAGTTCTATCCCTACTCCCTGAGATATTTCCATCGCATCCTCTCCACCTTCTTTCTTGTCTTTGATCTGTTTTAGGCTTTCTTTGATCTTATTTACCTTTTCTTGTTGATAACTAATCTTTATTTCATGTACTAACTGTGTTTCAATTCCAGTTTTAAACAATCCAGAATACATAATTTTTCCAGGTTCTTGTGTACAATCAGCATGCTCCCCTTCATAGTTCTTCCTACACTTTGAGCAATATTTCTTTGGACAGTCTGATACTTTATGCCCCACTGCATTACAGCTTAAGCATAAAGGCTCTCTTCCTTTTACTGTTATTAAAATATTTTTATTTTAAACAAAGATCGTATAGGGAATATCTTCAATTGTGAAATTTTTTTTTTAATACCGCTATGACTTCAATTACATTAATAAGCATTTGTACTTATCCTTGTACGTTTTCTCCTCCAACTCAAAGGTTTGTATTTCAACATGTTTACTTATTTCTATCTTTAACATTGAATATTCCTGCTGCAGCGGGAACCAATATATTTTCATTTTAACTTTATTTGCTTTATCCCCCCCACTTTACAGGGACCACTACGTAGTTGTTCAGAAACATAAACTCCTCTTCCACTTTATCTTTTATTTGTACACTCTCAAAATAAAACCCCAAGAACCTGAAATTTCTTGGAAAATATAATTATTTTACGTTATGAATGCCAACTATTTCCACAACTTTCTCTATCGCTTCCCCTATATCAATATTTGCATTCTCCTCTTCACTGTACAACGTGAAAATAAAACGTTTGGTATCGTAACAAAGCTTCATGATGAGATTCCAATACTTTACAAATTTAATAAATCTCACATACCTTTCTGAATTAGCTTCCTTATCCTCTATTACTGCTTCAAAGTTTGCAAAATCATTTTGCAACGTTTTATGCCAAATTTCACAAAAAAATTTTGCCGAGCACATCATGGAAGGTGTTCTCACCATCATTCTTGCACATGCATTATTAATGTATGAATTGTTTTCTATTGTGTATTCCTGTTATACTATAATATTGTATTATCAAGTTTTTATTTTGTAATAGATCTTAAAGACCTAAACTATATCTTAAATAAAATAAAAAGATAAATTACATCTAGCTATTGAAACTTTTACTACACTTCATACAGGCTCTACATATAGTAGGGGGGTTTACATGGGTTCTGGCACACTTCCGGTCATGTGCAATAGCCATTTTTGGTTTGGGAGGGGGGTACTTCTTGTTTCTTAAAGGTATAGTAGGTTTTGGGCTTATACTTCTTGTTTATGACATCACTTCCAGGGTTTTCTGGCACAATCTAAGTCAAAGGTCATTTCCAGGTAGGTATATAAAATCCAAAATGGCTGACTTTACTGTTTCTTTTCTTAAAGGTATAGAGAGTTTTTAGGCTTTTACTTCCGGTTTATGACATTAAATCCAAGGGTTTCTGGCACAATCTAGGTCAAAGGTCAATTTCAGTTTGACTACTACTTCTGATCCTATGTATTGGGGCATTTCCTGTTCCAGAAAGTATATGGGATTTTATAAGATATGACATCACTTCCTGTTAAAAAATAGTCCAATATGGCTGACTTCCAGTCCTGAATAGTGGCCATTTCCCTAAGCCTAAAAATCCAGGATGGCCAACTTCCTGTTTCTTTTCCTTAAAGGTATATGTGATTTATAGGATATGATGACATCACTTTTTCCAGAAAGACCCAGATGACTGACTTACAGTCCTGCACAGTAGCCACCTGCTGTTCCAGAAAATCCAAGCTGGCTGACTTCCAGTTTTGGAGTCATGATGTCATTTCCGGTTTTGGTCAAAAATTAATTTTGGTCATATGATGTCACTTATAGTCCCAATCGACTCCAAATAAATTCATGAGTTCACCAATAATTTTCAAGATGGCAATACTTCCAGTTTTGTTATTATGATGTTAATTCCTTTTTTTTCACAGCCTCCATTTCAACAAGTTATTCAAACTCTATTTTTCAGGCACCCGACTTTAAAATATTTTTTTAAAATCGGATGATGTTGAGTCATACAGTTACTTTTTGCTATCATAGGAATGTATAAAAACATATTTTAGTATTCTATTGTGAATCACTCTAGTGTGAAGCATAATCTTTAAAAAATGCTGCATCTTGATAACTGTTCATCCTAAAAACATAGGGTTTAAACTCCTTTGCATAAAATATTCATCTCTATAACATTGGAAGCCACTCCGAAAAATTATATTTTTTTCATGTTTATATTACCTTACCATGCTAAATTTTTAAAAGAGATGAAAAATATTATAAGTCGATGGTTCTTCCCAACTATGACATCACAGAAGGCTATGCATGGAAGACCCATTATAAGTAACCATGTTTCAACACATAATTGTATACAAGTTAAAATTAAAAACCCTGGAAAAAAACGAGAAAAAAACCTTGGTATTGGAAAAAAAATTTTGTCATAAAATAATCAATATCAAAAAATATTGTATATCAACAAACGTTCAAGGTAGAAACAGAGTTTGGTTTGTTATTCATAAAATAATTAGATCTATACTTCTTAAATTGAAATTAATCCTCCATTTCCTATAGATTTTTCTCAAATCTAGGATATCTACTCTAAGTTCTAAACTTACAATGCTGAATTTTAAACAAAATTTAAAATATTCTAAGTTTTTACCATAATACCCTAATAAAATATTGCAGGAAGTTTTACATAGGATTGTGGGTAGCATCACATAGCATTATGGGTAATATCTCAAAGCATGTGGATATTATCACATAACATTATGGGTAATATTATATTACATTATAGGTAAGTGTATTTTAACCCAATTTAATGAGTCATATTTCTAGGAGTGATTGTTATGTGCCCCAAACACCTAGACAACCATCCATACATCTATCAAACCTTCACAAATTATCCATACACATTGATACATATGCATAACCATCCATTATCAGTATAATCAGGTTCAAACTTCAGCTGTCCATGAACTTTGTTACCAGAGATTCTAACAAAAAAAACGAGAATAAATCCCTGGTGCACACAGGTGGCAAAAGAAAATTAACCATTTTCCAGCACCAGGGCTGCCCTGGATTAAACCATCAACCCTTATATGCACAAACTCCAGCATCCAACAGCCTAGACCACTGAACCACCAAGCTGTAGCCTACACATAATAAATGTTATTTTATTTTAAAATATCGTTATACTTATTTCATAATGGACATTTTTATGTTTTAAAATAGAGATTTTAGAATGTCAAGATTCATCAGCAAAAATCTGAAAATGATGGAGTAGAACCCTTCTCCTAGGACAGTATACTAGGTTAATAATATATCGCTCAGCCCATTGACATCTTATACTTAGAAATAAACTTATATCAAGATTGAGTTTTCAGACATGAATAAAAAGTTTTCCTAACTTTGTCAAGACATTGTGGTCCAGTCAGTTGCACTGCTGACTTGCATACATATGCTGGGATTAGCACAGGTTCGTGTCCCAGCTGAGCCGGTTATGGAACCGTTTTTTCCCTGGTTTCTCCACCTTGCCTAGGGGAAAAAACCTGGTTTCTCCACCCTGCCTAGGGAAAAAAACCTGGTTTCTCCACCCTGCCTAGGGAAAAAACCTATTTTCTCCACCCTGCCTAGGGAAAAAAACTGGGTTTCTCCACCATGCCTAGGGAAAAAAACCTGGTTTCTCCACCTTGCCTAGGGGAAAAAACCTGGTTTCTCCACCTTGCCTAGGGGAAAAAACATTCCATAGGGTTTTTTAACCAAGTACGCCCACTCAAAAAGGAACATGG
The DNA here is from genome assembly GCA_003024985.2 of Euperipatoides rowelli. NCBI lineage: Eukaryota > Metazoa > Onychophora > Udeonychophora > Euonychophora > Peripatopsidae > Euperipatoides > Euperipatoides rowelli. Next base: position 15,534 of record PXIH01S0009497.1, on the reverse strand, counting down.
CCTCTTTAATTACTCTCTAATAGTCTCTGTATATTTAATTACAATTAATTAAAAATGGATTTACTGTGAATCTCGGGAAATTTATTTATTTTTTAAAAAAAAAAGGTTTTCCAAACTTTAATTTTTCATACTTTAACTCAATTCCCACTAGGTGAAATTTCTACAGTATCTAGACAGACCATTACTCACAGCCTCAAGATCAATTTTATTTTATTACTTGTCAGGTATCATCATACACATAGATCAGTATTGAAATCCCTATAGATTAAAGATATGACATTCAGCCTATCCACAAGCTACCATCCAATAAGATTTCAGCATTTACTCACGTGTCATCTGTTATAATGTGTTAATAATAATAATAAGACAGATTAAACATTAAACAAACTATTTATTTTGTGCTCCGGTTCAGCGGTACATGTTACCCTGTAAATCATGTTGGTTACTAACTAAACTTTCTATCCCCTTGCGCAACCTATCAACAAAGTGTTTAACTACTATTTTTAACAGATTAATTTAAACTACTATTTTTATTTAATAATTGGTGAACATTACTAATCTACTTTTAACAATTATTATTATTAATAAAACAAATTAATAAAATAGATTGATGTGATAATACTACATTACTTTCTCTTTTTTTTTAAAGAGTTCTCAGCATTGTACTATGAATCTAGACTTCTCAGCATTGTTCTATGAGTCTAGAGGGAGCTTTGACTCTTTGTCTCAAGTTGTGACTTCCACCTTCTCTAATTCCTTGTCGTTGTTTGGGTATATCCATTTCACATTTCTTTATGTCCTCTTCTTTCTTTTCCTTATTATTTGCTTCAAGAGTCACATCCTGATTTTNTTCTTTTTTCTGGATTACTTTGAAATGGCTGCTATTTCTGGTTATTTTCTGGTCTTTCCTTTTTGCTGTTATCATAGAACCCTTTGCTTCAGTTACTACGAATGGTATTGGGTCAAAAGGTGTCATCTTGGATAATGCTTGTTGCTTGACAAGTACCTGATCTCCTTTCTCTGGATTTTTAGTTGAAGTAGTGTTATGTGTATCATATGCTTGCTTCATCATCTTTTTTTGTTGATTTGCTCTTTCTGTAATGCTAACAACATTGATTGGGTTAATGAGATGTCTTGCATCAGGGAGGTCATTATGTGGTAGATACCTGAACATAAGCTCTGCTGGAGTAGCGTTGGTGCTCGGATGGGGTGTTGTACGATAGTCTTTTAAAAATCTATGCATTTTTTGTTTCCAATCTTGTTTTAGTTCGAAAGCTATTTTTAATATTTTTGAAATATTGTTCTATTAAAACGTTAGACACCACCATTGGCCCTTGGCCATTGTGGGGTTATCATCCTGTGTTCTATTCCTAAATTATCCATGAAGCCTTTGAAGTCTTGGCTATTGAAAGGTGTGCC
>PXIH01S0009483.1:3348-15076 GCA_003024985.2 Euperipatoides rowelli | reverse complement strand
TGTAGGAATCTGAATGTTGTGGGTCATCTTTAAATTCAATAAATATATGTAAAGCCTTTTGGAATGAAGATCCCTTAGGTACAATATTATAGAGATGTATGTTTCTATCAGGAGGAGGAGGAGGAGTGTACCACTGGGTTAAAATTTCTTTTAGTACAATAATTAAAAAATGAAAAGGCTCTATTATATAGACATACCAGATTTTTAACAAACAAACAATGAAGACCCATACCAACCATTTCAAGAGGCAGTAGAAGAGTCTATTTTTGTTCAGATTCCTTTTTTATTTACCAAATATAAAAGCATTGGCTTGTATAATAACCTTGTTCACAAATGTTTTAGTGAAGACAATAATTGAATTTTTGATTTAAAAACTACATGAGTCACTAAGATCTACATTTGACACGTGTAGTTTTTGAAATCACCGATTCAATTATGTTGCACAATGTAATTAAATTTTGGATAAAAATATACATTTAAAAGTAGAATTCTTTGTTTTATAGATAAATTTTTATACTTAGCAAGTCCAGAAAGGAAAGGAATATGTTTTGAATGGTGGTTCATGCATATGATACATTCACAGGGTTGGCATGCTAACACCAAATACTGGTATTATATTTTTGTATGATGAAATTAAAACAGATTTTTGTGTATTAAATTTCTTACCGGTTTTATCTTTATAATAATCAAATATTTCTAGGACTTTATTTGCCTCAAAAATATCGAAATGAAAATAACTAAGTCGTCCATATAAGCTATGATATCAATACTACTGCCCAGATGATGAATATATATACACACAGATTTATACTTCTAATTTTGCCCAAAATCTTATTAATATAAAGGCAGAATAAATAGGAAGAAAGCACCAAACCTTCTGAAATGCTCACATTTAGACTTATCTGTTGAAGTAAAGTATCATTTATCTTTGGGTAGCCTATATCACCTTGTTTATGAGATAGTTAATTATACCTACAGTTGTATTTGAATTAAAAAAATATTTTATCACCTTAGATATTAAATAATTATGTTTATCATTGTTAAAAGCTGCCCTGATGTCACAGAAAAGTAGGCCTATCTTTTTCAATGCTAATGTAGACAAAATATTCTGTGAGAGCATGTTGGATGGAATGGCCAGGAAGTGCATATTGGTGGGGAAATATCTGGAAGATTCTATCCAGTATACATGAAAATAACATAGCTTCTATGTTTAAAATTGTGATAGGCCTAAATTCTGTGACACCAGGGGCTGCATATTTTTCATTTATTTTATTTTAGATTTGAGAACAAACAATCCTTGAAAACAGGCCACCTTAAAATAAATTTCCTGCATTAGTTTTTTATACAATTTCATCAAGACTGGAACAAAAACATGCTCCGAATAATTTAAAGATTATAAAATTTGGACTTGGGCTTGACATTTTTGTTAGTCTTCACAAAGCACCATAAATCACATTTTGCTCTGTTACTTCAAAATTATACTGAGTCATAACTTGTGCATTATCCAGTTTTGTTGGATATTAAATGTTATTAATGAATTATTGCTTTCTTTTGCTGTAGAAAAAATAATGTTAAAAGTGGTTATAGAAATATTCAATAACATAGCCTCATAAATAATTTTATCACTGATTTTTAAAGAGTGAATTATAGTTGGATAATATTTTTTGAAATACACCAATTTTAAGAATTTCTTAGTATCTGACTTATTTTTAATAGTTATATACTTAGGACTTATAGTTTTTTTTTTAANNTGACCCGTCAATGACAGGACATCTCTATTTTTAATATGGACATAATAAGACATACAAATAAGAAAATATCATATATTTTAACCCTCCGCCAGGCTCGAACTCGGGTCGATTACAATAACTCGTGCTTCGCCATGAGGCTAGCCCCGAAGGGCACTTAGGACTTATAGTTGCCTAACCTAGCTCTTTTAATTTAGATAATTGAGATTTAAGATTATTAAGGTTTTCTAAACTAGACTGGTTGTCCAGTTTAAAACAATTCAAACGATTAGAAAGATTGTAGCTATCAATGTTCCTTTATTGTTGGTTTATTTTACTAAGATATGGATGCAGATGAGTCTTAATAGATTGCCATTGATAAAATAAGAGCTAAACAGACTGTATCAAAGGAGCCAGTAAAAAATTAATAGAAGTGCAATGGTCAATACATAATTAAAAACCAGGAACCAAAATTTAACAATTTTGATCATTTCTGGAAGTTAATCAATTTATATGATTATATGTTGCAAAACCGATGTCTATTTTTACCAATAATATACTGTGATTGGAAAGAATTGTGGGAGTAATTTTCCGTGAAGATTTTTGTGCAAGTATCATATTTAAAAAATCAAAATCTATTCTCAATGACAATATGGTCGAATGCCAAGTATACATATCTTGTTGCTATTTAAAGTAGATGATCCCTAGTGTTGAAGTCAGATGCCCAAACTATTGGAAATCTTATATTTTGCAAATGGAAAATTATTTCAATGATGTTAGCACCAAATTGTTAGGTGCATAATAATTCATAATTCACAGTTCCACACCTGCACAACAGAATGTTACTATTAATGTCCTACTAGTTTGATAAATAAGTTCTAGCTTTGAAATTGGAGCATTATTTGAAAATCCTAAAAGAACTCCCCTGCTGAAGGTCGGTAATGTGAACCTAAATATGTATAATAATAATAATAACTTAAATATTTAGTAATTTATGGTGGCCTTAGTATTTTTTTTTTAAAGTGTTTCCTGTAAAGCAAAGATGGTAACATCCACTTTGAGCAGCACTTTTTTTAAAATTGTGAATCTTAGAAACATTATTTATTCCTCCTATGTTGAGAGACAGAATGTTACATTTAAATCCTGACATTCAAAGATAAAGACCATGTCTTATTCTTTGTATTTAAGTAGAAAGCAAGTTGAATTTATGCAAAAATAGACTAGTCTACTACTAGTATAACAGTGAGACTAAACTTACCATTATTTTCCTTTATAGTCAGTCGTGTCCATTAACATATCCTGAGTGTAAAATAGATTATCAGCATGTTTTGATCTGTTTTCTTTTGTTAAAGTGCTGACTGGATTTAATTGCATTCCTAACCCTGTCCATTTCTTCCTGAGTAACTAAGTTTGGGTCATTAGGCGGTGCTTCCATTTTATCCCATTCATCAGTCAAGGAGTCGTCATATTCATCATCATGTTCTTCAGTTCCGAAGAGATTTTTAAAAAATTGTTGATTTAATGTTACTTTAGCTGCATATTATGTTGCCACACATTTTATATCTTTTTTATGTTTCTTTTTGCAATTTTGACAAAAAATAATGTTGCAGTCCTTGGCCTTGTCATCTGAAAGGCACTTAAAGCAAACAGTTTTTGTACCATGGTTTTAATGAAATATTTAACTCTAATCCTAATTAAAGTAATGACTCTTTGTACTGCATGTGTGCTGTTATTGTTTCTGTAAAATAAGACATTTTACTTTTCTTATTTTTTTTTAAAGTTTAATCTACTTCTTATTAGCTTTGTGATCCATTATTGGATAGGTATACTACTTTTATAGAGACTATGTCTTTTGTTTTTTCTATTCGTTCCCAGTTCTTCATTACATACATGCCGTTTTTATTTGTGTTTGTGTGATCGCTTTTGATTCACTGGATTTAAAAATTTTATACATCTGCATTTCTCAATGAGATATGCAAATAATTACACTTGGACTTACCAGCAACTGAACTGTTATTTCATCTCTGCTTATTCAAATAATTCAACCATAAGCTGGATCAAGCTCAAAGAAACATTCAAAGAATGAATTGTAAAGCCAAGTAAGCACATATTTTAATCAATTTCGTAAGATAAAAGTCAATCATAATAAACTAATAAAATGTCTTGGCCTTTGAAATTGAAGGTTCCAAAGCCATTAATCGATTTCACAATAATAAAGCTAAATTAAGAGGTGGTGGTGTGTCTATATATTTAGCCAATCACTTATCTTTAATGTCAGTTGAATTTCCATCTTCAGATGTTTTCCATTCTGGGATTGTATTCACCTCCAAATAATATCAGCAAACTTGAGCTATTAAATTTTTATCATGAAAATAGATCAATTGCTAATAAAAAATCAGCTTGGCTGTATATTTGTTATAGGAGACTTTAGCGATCTAAAAATTGGACAGACATTTAATATTTCCTTCTTTCATCAATTGGTCAAGGCTCCTACAAGAGGTGATAACATTTTGGATAAATTCTATTATAAAGGTTCTATTTCCTACTCTTCTTCAGTTTTGCTTTCAATACCTGGATCTGATCATAATGTTAATACGCTTGTTCCAATTTTCAAGAACAACAAATACCTTTTCAAAATAGGCCTACTTGTTTTTCATTCAGACCTAAGAGAATCTAACATTAATGCTTTGGAAATATTATTTCTACTTAGATTGTCTTTACTTGGTCTTTACTCTATGCTCACTATAATTTAGATTCAGCTAACTTATTTCCTATTTCGATAACGCATTCAAGTTTTATATGAATCCTGTTTCCCTTTGGACAATAAATCATTAATATCATCAGATAAAACCTGGTTTAATTCTAATATAAAGTGCCTTATTAAAAGAAGAAACAAATGCTTTTCTAGAGGTCAAATTAGAGAAAGTGAGACCTTTCTCTTTCAATAAAAAAAGAAATATATTTAGCAAAAAACAAAGATTTTAAAAATAAATTAAATTAAACATTATAAAAAAAATGGCTCAGCAAACTATTTAAAAATTTTAAAAGATTCAGTTGGCATTCTAAAAAGAAAAATACAATTAATTTTCCTAACAAATCCCAACTTAAAACTTTTAATGAGATAAGTAATTTCTTTGAGTGTTTGTCTAATATTCATCCTTGTATATCTTCATAAATTTATTTTTTTGTAAAGGGATTGTCCTTCTTTATTCATCTCAAATCAACATACAGATACAAAAGACACACATATGTGCAGGTACCCTACCACACTGAGTACCAGAACAGGAATGAAAATATACATAAAAAACTGTCAGATATAAACAAAAAAACTTATACCTCCACCAGATACCTCAAAAATGTATCATTGTATTTTATGACATATTTGTTCATCCATTTATTTTCAAACACATTGAATGGAAGTAAACTATAATCCTGCAGAGCCAACTGAGACATCTGCACCTGAAAATGCGTCCAGGGATGCATAGCCTATACATATCACTGAAAATGCACAGATTTTGCACTTTCCACATAAAAAATATAAACAGGACAAACAGAAATAAATGTTTATGCTGCACCAAAAAAGTGCATAGGCTATAGTATACATATAAGTTGGCATCAGCAAATGCAAAAAAAAAATCTTCCCAGTAGGTTGTTGAAATATCTACACTCAAACAGCAGATGGTCAATGCTGTCCATAATTAGAGAAAGGGCTGTTAACGGGCATATCAAAGTGAAACATTAGCACAAGACACTGTCGAGTGAAAAAAGATGCATGAAACAATCTATATAGAAAGTTAACAAGGTTAGGGACTGCATAACAATTCTTCAAAATCTTTGGACTAGGATGTATAAGCCTTACCAGCAATAAGGGCATGACTTCATTATACAACATATTGATATAAGCCTTATATTTAAACTTGTCATACATAGTTACATTAAGATCATCCATCATTTCTTGATAGACAACCCTCAACCTGCCAAGTAAAGGAAAATCAAAAGGAATCGGTGGAGGAGTGTCAGTCGGCATGACCTCCTGTAAAGTGTCAACCCCCTGCACATATGTGATGTATGTGGCAAAACAGTTGGCATTATCATATTTGAGATGATATTAATCATAAATAGGCCTAGTGCTAAGGATAGTGTCTTCCTTGAGATCGGTACCAAACACGATCCCCAGAGAATCCTATTAGCTATACTATATAATCTATTAACAAATGCCTGATTGAACTTGACATGTGGTATATAGTAATATAATTTGGGAAATATGTATACATTTATAATTTTAATCTTTGTGAGTATTGACAGATAACGATGTGCCACAGTCATAGGTATATTATTTGCATATTCCTCTGTATCTCATTCTGCAATGTGTGTCTTGTCTGAACACCACACCCATGAATGTGTAAGGCAAGCCCAATAATCTTCCCATGACCACCCTATTATACCTAGGATTCATGTGCCCCCTAAATGGAGACCACACAAAAGTCTTATGATAATTGAAAATGGAACCAGTAGTGTGGGCAAATTGATCAAGAATGTCAAATACCCACTTGTATGTTTTCCCTACCCCTTACAATGACTGTCAAATCATTGACATATGTAAATGCTGATATCTTTGACCTAAAAGCAGGAAAGTATATGCCCATGTCTAATTGATTTATCTTTTTAACAATGTCATCAAAATAAAGGGCAAATAGGTTTGTGCTTAGGGAGGTCCCTGGGTGATACCCCTCCTAATTTGCAGGTTATAGAACAATTTCCCTTTAAACTTTATACTCAAAAATTTATTGAAGCAGTAGTGACACAAATCCTAGCAAGGTTGGAGTGGCCAAACACACGTAAGATAGCCAAAGCCAGATACAAATGATTAACAAAGTCAAAAGCCTTATGAATATCTAAAAAGATGACAACACAATCTTGCACCCTATGATCTTTAACATATTGTATAGTTTGTTGTAAAATTAATAAGGGGACATTATACTACAAGTTTTTAATGCAAAATAATAGGGTGATAGAAGCTGTATTAATAATGGTGTGATCTTGTTATTTAAATACGTCAAAAATCTTGTCAAAATTCTGGACGTTCAAAGGCTTTAGGACCTTAATATCCAATGGGAAACCCTGATCATAGTTATTCTTTCTAAAAAATATCATGTAGGAATGGATCAGATGTTGATATATAAAGGGATACTGAATCCAAATATTAAATAAATTCAACACCTGTATGCCCAGAATGTGAGAGATTATAATAAAAAATTTCTTAGTCACCAGATCAGATCCTGGGGAGCTATGACCATTTGATTGCCTAACAGCCCCTCCAAATCATGCATAGTGATAACAAAGTTGTTTTCAGCAGAGTCATCAATATCAAAACTCAAAAGTTGTGCAAATGCATCATCTACTTCCCTCCGTGAATCAAATACCCTCAAATAGTGCCCATACAAGTCATTAACCAGGCCATTCCCTTCAAATTCTCCTGCCATCAAAAATATAGTTCAGAGGCAGCCCAAAATGCTTTTTAAAGTGTACTAAAGTTAACAAACTAGATATCTCTCCTCTATTTGGCATGATGCTTTTCTTCAAAATTAAATGCTGTGAGGCTTCCCAATCTCTTCTATCATATTGCCTGACACACTTCTTATAGTATGGGACATCGGTGGCAGAAATATCACTTATACTGTTTATTGCATTTTTCAAATTGTTCATTTGCTCATTTAACTGTCCCTTGTTATAGTCATTCTGAAATATTAAGTTTTGTGTGAAAACTCTTTTAAAAGCATAATAATTTTTGACAGTAAAATTCTTAAATAATAAATTATTTGCATGAATGTAAACCAAGGGAAAAAAATATAACCAAAGGAATATGAGTCAGGCATAAATGGGTGTCTTTGCTTAATAGCATATAGGGGCACCCCCACCCCAATAGTATGTGCAAATTTAACCATAAGAACAGCATGGTCAGTGAATGTCAAAGGCCTAATATTTAGTTCACAACATGAAAACACATTCCTTGTTACAAAAATATAATACAGGACATTTGATGTCCCAGAGAAGTGTATGGGTAAAGAATCCTTGCCTGTAATAAAGGCCATGTTCACTAACTGTAGAGCAGACACAGATTCCCCCAAAATTTGATCCTGAATCAATAGACAATGGTTAAAGCACCCCCTCCTCCACTATAAGAGTATCATATCTGACCGGCAAAAAAGAAATGGCTTCCCAAAAGAGCAATCTGATGGATGCCCTACCATGCAACCCATGGAAATTCATAAGAACATACCCCTACCCCCCAAAAAAATTAAATGAGACAATTAAGGAATGTGTTTTTATAATTTTTATATCAAAAACACCCAGAGACTTAGCAATAAACACTATAACCTCCAAACTAGATCTTAATGCGTTCCCTTGAAAGTAATGGTAATATTTTCCAAACATTTCAAGATTGACACCCCCTCCCTGCCCTGGCCTAATATTTGACTCATGTATCATGCAAATGTCCACATCATTTGCTACTAAATGCTCTAGCAGTCATCTCCTTTTACTATAAGTGTTGATACCCTGCACGTTTAAGGAATGAACTCCCAATAAAAAATAGCTAGACCTGATACTTACTGGCCATAACTAATTTTCATACCCTGCGTCCTCATAATCCAAGACTGCCAGTAAGAGAAAAAAAAGTACTCTGTAAAAAAATAAAAAAATAGCCATATACTGCATAAAATTATTGGTACCATGCCCATACTCAAAAGCAGTGTACCAACAGATACTAAGTACTCCATTAGCACCAATGCATAACAAAACATAACACAAATAAGTATCCCAAAAACATATAATTTGTTACTAACACAATAGATTTTCTAATTATTTTCTATTAGTTTCTCGACTTCCCCAGACATGAATTCTCTGAGTCCTTCTTTAAATTATACTGTACCTCCATGTCAGCGCTAAACCTCTGGTAAGGAGCTGTTAACACTATCCAATGAAAACAAATCAATCTCCTGTAATGACCCCTGAGGCAGATCATGATTATTATGAAGGTCATGTTTATCAGTCTTTAACAGATTGACAGCAGCACACAGACCTTCATCCTCTTGTTGAGACCTATCCTCCTGCAATGCTTCCTTCTTACAACCACTCACTATCTGACTGTAGGATATAAAACATAAGTGTGAGCCCCCCTCTCCTGCAGAGAGCAACAGGGGCACACCATTTAAAGGTAAATTCACGAATGGTATGGGTGTCTTTGCAATGGAAACTTGCTAATGGCCTACCTATAATGGCCTACTGAACAGACTGACCCAGCCATTTAAGTTCGTTTTAGACCTTAAAAGATATGGAGTAGAATTCTTATCACCATTATCTTTAAGTAAAAACATAACCCTCACAGGGATGGTAGTGATAAATGCTTCCTCATCAATTCTTTTAATAGTTGGCTTCATAGCAATTACAGTTCCACAATCTTGTAATAAATCAATTCCCCCAACACAATAAGCTGCCCTGGAATCCAATGGAAAACTTCCCTATATTTGCCAGAGACTGCATATAGCCCAAACATATCACCAACTTTAGTAAATACCTACTTAAGTTTTTCCAACGCTTCCTCCGATTTAAATGCAATGAAGTAGTAAGCCTGATAATTTATCTTGGTTTATTCTTCCAGTTCCTTTAACAGCCCAAAAGTGTCCAATACTACTATCAGGCATCTAAAAGTAAATTGCTGTGATTTGAAGTTACCATCCACAATGATAAAAACATTAGAAGTTGATGTTATTAACAGGCTAAGACGCTGCAAATTTGTTCAATATTATTTCCAAATTATGACTTACCAAGCATTATACTGTTTGGAATCCATATTTTGCATAAAGTATTGCAAGGCAATTACAACAAGTATGGCTTGAACACAAAGCTGTGTAATATTAAGCTTTAGTAGTTCTGGTTATAGTAATCCAATAGGTGTGATACACCCCACAACGTAAATAATAAAATATTAAAATTGCAATAAATAACTACTGTTTTTACATATCCACTATCAAATTCCTGACCTTTCCTCATATAAACAAATTTCCAAAACTAAATTCAAAATTACTATTAAATAAAATTCGATGGAAGACAATCAAGAGCATGCATAACTAACAGATAGGTGTAACATCAAATTATCTTCCATAAATTTACCATCAGATCTACCAAATGTTCCTATTCCACATACCAACCAATATTGATTTTTTTCATCAACTTAGTAGTATTAAATCCTTTGCTGCTTCATCCATGAGTCATATACCAAACTTTTTGCTTAAAACTTTTACAGTAGAACTATCTGAACCCACCATATTCCTTATAATAAATCATATTTTGACCTATGTTATTGTCCTTTTACTTGGAAAACTGCATTCCTAGTTCCCATCCCTAAAAAACTTAATGTTTATAATCCTGGAGATTTGAGACCAATTTCAATCCTTCCTTCATTTGCCAAGATTTCCAAAAGGCATATTTATAATTTAATTCAACCTGATGTTTTAGGATTATTGATTGTCTACAATTGGTAACCTTCCTGGAAAATCTTCTATTCACTACCTATTATGAACAGTCATCAATTTTTGTCAAGCTCTTGTCTCACCAAATAATAAAGCATAATACAATAGTTATCAAAGAATTTGACAATATCAATCACAATACATTCATTTAAGTTATTACAGATCTTGGATTTTCCTTGAATATTATCTTATGGTTGGCCTCCTTTTTGTCCAATAGATCCCAAATCTTAGTAGCCTATTCCTAACTCTTCACATTTATTTCAATATAATTGTAATACCGTAACGGTGTCTTCCAAGGTTCAGTGCTTGGAGGTATCATCTTCATGCTGTCTACAAATTCTATTGCTATCAACATACAAAACCATTTTAAATTTGTGATGACCTTTCTATTATTTATGTTTTTCTGACCAGAGGGATAATTCAAATTCAATATAATCTATTATTAATGAACTCAATAGTGAATCATTTAAATGTGATATGAGGGTTAACTCTAAAAAATTTCTGACTTTTACTAACACTCAATATAATATTCAAAAATATTAAGGGAACATAAGGGGTAAATCAATATAAATGATGAAACATTAAAAATCAAGGACATAAAAGTAAAAAATAAATGTCTATATTTCCACAACTACAATAAATAAACATTTAAACTTACTGGCTGCAGACTTGAGTTTGTAGATAAATGTCTTCCAGAGATCGGAGATCGCTGTGTTTTTCATAGTAGAAGTATGAAGTAGTTAAAAGATTAAACTGGTATTGAATTACAATTGAAGGTTAAATATTTAAATGTTCAGGAAAAAAAAGTTCTTTGGTAAAATAACTGCTTGGTAAGTTAATTCTTGAACATGAAATCTCTTAAATATGTTAAATATAAAATAATCAGCATTTTTTGTTAATATTTTATAAATAGTAATCAAACTTACTTTTCTCTTATCCCAAAACTATGTTATGTTTTGGGACATTATACTCTTTCTCTGGTGGTGAAAATAATCTAACATGACTTTAGTAAGTTATTCTTACCTTTTTATATAAATAACATATTAGGCAATAAGTGTTAATTTCTTCTCATGTCATTTAAAAAACAAGTTTTCCTTTCCTGAAATTTTGTTTGCTGTTTGTGAATATTTTTACACAATCGCCTGATTGATGTGGATTCCTTTTCTTGATTAATAAAATACAAATTTTATAAACTAAATTTTAAGCCCCAATATTATTGAAATTAGTTTTTTGTACGTGTGATTAACTATACAAGTGGCTAAGGCATCTTTTCAGGTCTTACATCTTCTGACGTTCTGCTAGTTTTTCATCAATGAAACTTTTGCTGTGACGTCATAATTCTTTATGACGGTTTATTTAGCTCATGAATTTTTTTTAAATAAATAAATCAAAAATATTTAAACAACGAGTATTTATATTTTATATGCCTTTCTTTAAATTTTATTACAACAATCAATAGTTTGCGATATT
>PXIH01S0009474.1:8930-19995 GCA_003024985.2 Euperipatoides rowelli | reverse complement strand
TTATCTTCATGTTTTTTTTTTCTTTTATTCAGCATCAATATCAGTGTTTCTTGTANTATGGTCAATATCCGCAAGGGCCATGATCATAGAGTAAATTTAATTTGTATCATACTGTTGAAATAAACGATAATAATAATAATAATAATACCTGCTTTATCTAGGGCAGAGAATACCCTCTTTAAATCGACTAAATTGGTTTCTTCATTGAGGCTGGCGATTAGAATGTCGTCCAGGTAGCAGCTGACATGATCTATACTGGCTAGGACCGTGTCCATAATTTGTTTGAAGATTGCTGGTGCAGTGACGACCTCGAAAGTTAGGCGGGTTACGCAATAAGCCCTTGTGAGTATTAATGGTGATGGGTTTGGTGGACTGTTCAGCAATGCAGACTTGCTGGTAGGCCTGAGCCAGGTCTAGTGTTGAAAACACGGTTCCTCCAGCTAGCTTAGAGAGAATTTTGTCAATGATAGGGAGGTTGAGACCTACCTTATAATCCCCACATAATCAGATCTCCAGTCTTTTTCACAATGGGCACAATTGATGCAGCCCAACTAAAATATTTAATAGGAATTAGAATTCCTTGCGACTGAAGTTTAATGAGTTCCTCTTCTATTCTCGGCAGGAGAGCTAGAGGGACCGAGCAGTGCTTACAAAACTTTAGAACAGAGTGTTCTTTTAGAAATAACTTGGCAGCGGCCCTATGATGCACCCTAAGTTAGACAAGAACAAGTCTTTAAATTCCTTGAGCAGCTCTTCCAATTTAGAGTGTGCAGCTTTAACAGGGTGGCTGGTATAAACAAGCTGGAGAGGTGTGGGGGAGATGCAATTTAAGAAATTGGCAGTAGGCCCCAGTGCATGAAACCAGGCGCATCCTAGGAGGGTGGAGGTTTCTTCTTTGGTAATTACTAAGTCCAGGTTTGTAGGCTTAAAATTATTGCATTTGACGTTGACTTTACAAACTCCTAGCGGTTTGATAAGGGGATCGAAGGCACGTAGAATCATAGCCGTGGGAAGCTTCTTGTATTTAGGCCAGTATTTCAGGAATAGGCAGTGGGGCAAGATGCTATGGCCGAGCCTGAGTCGACTTTGAAAGAGAGGTGTTGCCCGTCAACGCTAAGGTGTACTATGAATGGACTAACATTCTGCTGCAAAAGTCATGTTGACCATAAGTTATTCTCTTCTATGGGTCTTCTTGCAAATCCTGCATGCTTACATGAGAAGTAGGCTGCTTTCCTTTAATTGCCAGAGATCTGTTGAAATGCTTTAAAGCGCGGCAAACGGCTCTTAAGTGACCCTTCGTTTTACTGTAGAAGCACTCTTCTTCCTTGAAGTTACAAATCAGAGCTTTGATGCACGGCTCCACAGCAGTTGCAAACAAATCTTTTTGCTTCACCAGGAGGTGCTTGCTTGAATTTGTTCGGCGTTTTAATGGAGAGAAGATTGTTGTAATTAACGTTATTCTGCAGAACGGCAGTGCTTTTATTCGAGACTTCAGCTGCAGTTGCAATCTGGATCACTATTTCCAAGGAAACATCATCTTTCTCTAGCAGGAGATGTTTTTGAAGCACCCTGTCACTTGTACCAAATATAAATTGGTTAACTAAAGAAGAATTTAAATTGTCCTTGAATTCGTAGTGAAGACTGAACTTCCGAAGCCCTGCAGCAAAATCAGTTGCCAGTTCGTTCTCTAGTTGCACTCTTTTCTTGAAATTAAACCTCTATACNTGCTAGAGGCTTTCGGGGAAAAAGGACTTTCGAGTGTGTGTAAAATCTGGGCAAGGCTACTATCCATTGCAGAACTTGGGGCTATCAAATCACAGAGTATGTTGAAGGCAAAATCCCCTATAATGGTTAAGACGGTTGCCTTTCGAACCTCTTCCTTTACATGATGAGCTTCGAGAAAAAAATTGATTCTATCCACATATCTAATCCAATTCATCCTGAGTGGATCGAATGGTTCTATTTTGAAATTCATCTTTTTTTAAAGGAAAAAAAAAGGGGGGGGGGACAAGTTACAAACTTGAAGAAATTTACCTTGTCTCCAATTAAATATTCCAGTACAGAGACAAACACTGAGTGGTAAGGGTAAACTTTTTATTAAGGAAAAGGCAGGAAAGGTATATTTCCTGAATACAATTCTCTAGCTAATAGAATATTAATTCTGCAACAATGCAATGCAATTGAGATTCTATACATGAATGGCAGCATGTGCTGCACTGTGCTGTATATGCAGTAAACTAAGGTGATACAGTACACTTTTTTTTGTTAATTTTGTTGACGTGTTAATTTGTCGCACACAGCACACTAGTAGATATTTCATACTTGTGGTCACTGGTGATGGGGTTGGATTTGGTATAGTATAATAGATAATTACCGTATTGTTAGGTCTAACTTTTGATTTCTCAATTTCTGGTCATTCAAACCAGTTGTGAAAGAAAGAGGTGAATGGTTTAGAACACTTGTGAGAAACTTTAGAATTCCTAATAGATGTTTACCTTATAACAATAGATGTCATTTGGTGCATATGATACTTTAATTGACAAATTCGAGACTGTGAATTTTAAAACTTAAACGCAGTCCATAGGCCACTATTTTTTCTATGTTTTTCATTTCACTTCTTCCAATATCCTCCACCCCTTCTCTAAAAAAAAATAGTTCAATGCCTAGCACTTGGGAAGACAGTTGTTATTTTTTTTAATTGTATATTATTATTATTTTTAGAACTATTCAATATGTTAGTCGATTTACTATTTGGTATCTTTCAAAATCACATATACCCAGCGATGTCTTGGTTCAGTTAAAGAAACTCGAAGCTGCATTAACAACATCTAGGAAATGTAAGTTTACTTTTATATTACATAAGAGTTAATTTATGTGGCTTTTCTTTTTTTTAATATTAAACAATGTTTAAAATATTACTTTGTGAAATGATGATATGATAATTATTATCTTATTATTGGCAACAGCACAAATTTTCGTATTGGTAACTTGGTATGACTGTTATTGTGACGTCCAATAAATGTTTTAATTGGCGCTGATATCGCACAATCAACCTGTTATAAACAGCCACAAAATATTAATAGAGTTATGGTCTTTAAGTGAAGTCGTTAATTATCTAGTTTTACATTTTTTTTAACTGATCTACTTTAATATTACATCCTTACTCTCATCATTTAATAATAACAACTAGCAATGATAATATCGTAATAATAATGTGATATAAAGAGGCATTTTTATAAATTATTATATTTTTTTTTATGGATGTTTTTCCACGGACCATTGAAATTTTTTCATGGACATCGTTTGATAAATGCTGGTTTAAGGGTTGTAAATTTAGATAATCAACCGGAAAAATACAAGCACATGTGCTCAAAGTAGAAGGAATGCTTGACCGCTATCGTTATGTCTAGTATTAGTCCACACAAGACAATAGCAGATAAATGGTAATTGACGGTATGTAATAACAGAAACTTTAGTCCAAGCATACAAATTTGACAAAAATAAAGATAACTATGAGCTTGTTCAAATTTTAAAATACAGTACACTATGATGAAATTTTTTATGTACACTTACCTATCTTAAATTTTAAACCATTTTTTTTTTCAGTATTCCGTTTAGCCAGCTCTGTTGAATTTATACAAAAAGCTTTGGATGCGTTGGATCAGACCGATGACTTTGTGAAAATTTTGACGTCTATTGGAATGCTGGCGAAAGGCTTTTGGTTGTTTTTGGATCATGGATTGTGGCTGGGAAAGATAGATTTAATCAAGGTGAGAAATTATTAGATTAAAATTACTATCTTTCATAAGTGGATAACCTCATTATCCATCTTTTGAGGGACACACTTATAAAGTAGAACCTGGAAATAAATGCTCACTTTGTGTATTAGCTTACATTGAAAGTTTAAGGCCAGTCAGTTTAATCAGTGTGTCACCAGTACATTAGCTTGCTAATAGATATTCCTCTTTCTTTCTTCTCTAAAAATGGTGGAAATCAGAATTATCTACACACGACAAGGCAAAACTGATTATCCTGTCTAAGTTTGGGTAACATTTTTAAAATTCTGCATCAATAGGTTAAAAAAATATTTCTTTAACCTTCCTACCCTGTTAAAAAATAATCACGTTTTACCTGTATAGGTCGATTTGACCCAGTTTAATTTTTGCATGAATTTTAGACGCCAAGAGTCGTTTAACAATTAGTTTGATGAGACAAATTTACAAATTAAACCTCAAAATTAAAATAAGCCTATATATACAATGTTTTCGCTTGTGCAGAAGCATTACTGGTTGGAAAAATAATGATAGCAAGAAACAAAACAGGCAGGTAGAAATTAAAAATGTTTATTCTAGTTCTATTGCAATAAATGAAACAAAAAAAACCCCTCCTCCATAACTATAACAGTTTAGCACTGTGTTGAGGGGACTTTGAGCCTAGAGGAATACAGCCCTCTAGCTTACAATAGAAAAATGAATAATATAAATAATACTACAAATAATTGTTCACTAGAGGATCTTTCCTTTAATAGGCAAACAAAGTAATTATCTGTATGCATGCGCCTCTCTTTATATCAGAAGATGAGCGTGCATACAAATTTACAACTACTGAATAATTAATTAGCACGTTCAAGTGGTTTGAATATTTCAAGAGTTAATTAGATTCAGTAATTTGCTACGTTACTCTAATACGACATTTACGAGGCATTAGTGTCGTAAATGCCGTATTAAGAAAATAAATAAACATTAAATAATCTCAGCTACACTTGAAGGCACCAATTAATAATAAATAATAAATAAAATCGTCCGTTATAATATATTACAAAAATATGAATTATTTTGAATAATATAACTAGCTCACCAATATATGCTTTGAGCTTCTCTGAAGAAATTAGGGAACATTCTTTGCCCTTTTCTTTACGTACTTTCTTCATTTCTTGATTGGTAACACAATAATAAATAAAAATATTTAAAATAAACAAGATAAATAAATATAAATTGATAAACCATCCAAGAATGTAGCAATTTCTTTATATTTCACTGTAAGCTATCAATGTGGGTCGATTCGACCCAGACAAGTAAAATGTGATTTTTTTTTACCTGTAGTAAAAATTGTCCATAACTTCCCAAATTGATATAAAATATTTATTTACAAGTGTTTGAGGAATACATATTGTATTAGCCTATAATATAAATTGTTTATGTTTACATCTGAGTGATATATCATTTAAAGAATTTCCAAAATGGGTCGATTAGACCCATACAGGGTAGGAAAGTTATTTTTAATTAATTAACCACTTATTAAGGCACCTTCTTGGTGTCTACTCTTACATGGCTAATGCTACTTTCATGGTGCCATGCATGTGTCACAGACAGGCACACTTATTTCTGAATTTTTATTAAATTTCCTTACATATTGTATATATAATTCATTATATAAGTTACCTATGAATAACATGATACTGTATTATAAAATGGAATTACTAAAGATATCTACTATCTTTCTTAATACTGATTAATTGTTTATATACATATAATATTTATGAAAAACAATTAAAAATATTCAAGATACAATATTAAAATATTCTAGATCTTTTAATCCAGAAAAAAAGAAATCAAAATCTTTCTGAAATAATTTAAAAAATGAAAAAAAAAAAATTGTTTGGATTGTAAAATCAAAATCTTTAACTGATTAAGAAAATTATAAAAAAAATACGGAATTCTCTAATNTATGCCATAAAAAATCTAAAATATAAGTTGCAGATGAACTAGTAAAATTTGTATCTACAGATATTAAATATCTTTATAATTTTATAAATTCTATATGCAAAAAATTTGGTCCAAAAATCAAAATAACCTTATATTATTTACTCTAATCCTTATAAAATTGCCAATCTCTTCGGTGATAAATACTCCAATCTTGAATATAAAATTCCTGATATCTTTCCTTATTACCAAATAATTATAGATTCACAACCAAATTATACTAATATAGAATATAACTACAATATTGATTACATTAAAAATATTATCAATTCGCTTAAAAATTCTAATACTTGCGGTCCTGATTTTATTTCTTGCAATTTTGTAAAAAAACATATTTATTTCTTCCTACCATTTAATTGAATGAACCGATCAATGCCAAAAGTGGGATTAATTTATTTATGAAAGGATATGTTATATCACTATTAAAAGTTGGCAATACTGGGGAGTTGGCAACACATTCGGAAACGGGTTTATTCTAGCAGACGAAAATGCAATAATGGCTGCTTATGGCACATTATCTTAAATTCTTAATGTTAGGCCTAAAGAGTTTCATTTACAATAAATTTATGTTGGGAAATATATCTTGGTTGCATTCATAAATACATTACAGTGGCGACAAGGAAATGGTATATTGTATTCATAAATACATTATAGGATAAGACTATGGTAAGAGTAAAAAGTGAAAATATAAATTTTATAAAATAAAATATAATTGTTATACTTAACATGGCTGCGGGATGAGCGGAGGCAAAAACATGACATTTAAAACACCAAATAATGTTTATTTTAATGAACTGAATAATAACCTTTTCTTATTCTAAAATTCAAATGGAAAGGGATGCTAAAGCTAAAATATTATTTTATGACTAAAAGAAAAAGATATAGGCTATGTTTGCATATCAGTGAGTTTCCCGCAGAGTGAGGGTTTGCCTCTCTTTGGTGCATTCAATTTTAATTTTGTCTCGCTAAATTCTCATAATGAACCAATTAAATCAAACTCAATATTAAACACCAATTTAGAACTTCTGAGTTATGTAGGATCATATTTGAGTGTTGGGGTGGGCAATCCCTGGAGATAACCGGAACTTTTGAATTTGTTTTATGGTTTATGTGCGAATCCATATAATTTGGAGTTCTGAATTGGCGGTCCCATATTGAATTTGATTTGATGGAGTATGTGAGAATTTGTGACCTACATAAGATCGAGTTCTGAATTAATGAACCTATATATTGAGTTTTATTTAGTGGATTATGGACGTATTTGAGATTCCATACAAGTTTAAACCTGAATTAGTGATCCTATATTGAATTTGATTTAATAAATTATGTGACAATTTGTGATACTGCATAAGTTATATTCCTGAATTAGTTTTCTATATTTTATTTGATTCGAGTTAGTGGATTGCTTGAGAAATTTAAAAGAAAATTTAAAGAAATTACTCTTATAAGGGAGCCCCTTGCTTGGTTTTAAGACCCCCAATTTTGAAATATGAGCCTTTGTAAGTGGGAGTCCTGAATGGGTAGCCTCAATCAGAGATGGACTGGCTTATTAGATCAGCCTGGAAAATGTAGCCATCTACCAGCCCTTGGGAAGCGAGAATGTTCCACACATCACACAGGGGGGATGGGGGGGGGGAGGGGATCATGGCAAATTTTTTTAATGTTACAGTAAAACATTTCCATTTTCCTGGTTGCCCAGTCGATCACTAGCCTCAATTGAAATTGATTTAGTGGATTATGGGAGAATTTCTCATAAAATAATCACGCTTTTAAATTGGCGCCACCTTCCTTCCCTGTCACCAATCAGTCCTTTGAATATAATAGAACATCAGTCTAATTTGTCGTAATCTTTTCTATTTTTGAATTTTTAGACTGACAGATTAACAAACTTTCGAAATAAACTTTAATTGTTTTTACTTTGTCACTCATAGTAAATGTAAGACTAAACTAGAGAAACCAATATTCAAACAGTTATTTAAAAATTGAAGTACTGTATTAAGAAAAATGTTGACTCTTTAAGAAATATTTATTTAAAATACCGTATCCAATCTCTTTCTGACAATCAAACGNCAGTTTAATTTAATTTGAAATTTAAAATTGTTATAAATCTATTCATGCTATTTATTATATGTAATTTATTTATTTTGTCTTTTTTATTTCAGTTTAATATGTCCCGTTTATCTTATTTATCCTATTTGTGTTGGCTGGTTGGTAATGTTTCTCTGACATTAAGAGATTTACGTAAGATACAGCTTTTAAAACATAGAGCTATACAGATGCGCAAAGATAACGAGTACAATAAGGAAGCCAAGCTGCTATTGAAGAAAGAAGTTGGTGAAACTCAAGCAGAGCTTTACAAAAATGCTTTGGACATTTTCATCCCTCTATCTGGCCTTGGGTATGCTAATCCAGGGATTGCTGCATTTGCCGGTATCATTTCTTCACTAATAGGTTTAAATCAGGAATGGGTTAAGCACACCCATTAAGCCTAACCAAAGTTAGACGTAAATTTCCAATTTTATTAAGATGTAAGTATCATGGAAATTATTTTTTTATAAATTAAGAGAAGAAAAAAAAAAGAATTATGATTTAAAGCAAAAAATTAGGAATATAATGACAGTTGTAAATATCAAATTCAGAAAATTTATATATAACTTACAAGTTTTGTTTACCTTTTGCAATATAACGCACATATTTATTGCTCAGTATTGATTTTTAGACCAATTAGGCTATATGCAAAGGTCGAATTTTTAAATATTTCTTGTAAAATAAACAACAGAATTACAAAATAAACTTTGAATAAAACTTAGTCCCCAGTGAAAGTGAATTGACTTAGCTACAAAGGGTGTTTACAAGGAGGCAGTTGCACCTTCCCTAGAAAAACTGTCAAGTTTTTCTTATGGAAATTAAACGTAAAAACATAAAAAGCTTGATGCCACATGACATCATTTTTAAGATACCGAGACTAATCACTGAAAATGATGGCCTAGAGAGAGAGGAAGAAGCTTGGTAAGATAAAAGTGCTTGAAAAATAATATTGAAAATGCTCTCAACAAAAAAAATTATTCTCTCTGCCCCCCCCCCCCCCAAATTCTGTTCCATGGATGCCATTGTCAGTTATTTTTACATTGATTTTACAGTATGTTGCACGATTTGATTATTGATTATGTTGCTGCCACCACTGCCTCAATTATTAATAAATCAATTATGAATTGATTTTCTTGGAAATAGACTTTTCTGTTTGTGGGATTCGATGAAAATTATGTCGATATGATTTATGTTTAAATACCATTATAAGCAGTTAAGGTGCTCCTGAAGAGTGTTAGCATCAGGCTTCAAAAAGTCACGATCCGCCATTGTCCCTGTTAAAAGCGTGGGTAAGGTTGGGCATATTGAAAATACAAGTAGGCTATAGTATGGTATTTTAAATATATAACCCTAATACTTTTGTATTTGGTATTTTGCATTTAATTTAATAGACTTTTCAAATATACAGTGTGGGTAGATTTCAAAATATCTATTTTTAATTCCACTGTATAGACCAAATTCTTATTATCCTATCTCTAAAATTAACTTGAATAAAAATCTGATCTTTTGTTTTTATACAGTTTAATTACTGTACTTTAAGCATATCTATTATTTTTTGCTTAAAAATTTGTTTAAAATTAAGAAAATAACAATTTTCCAAAATCGACATTTAAAGCCCAATGCTTTCCTATGGGATCTTAATGTCATCTAAACCCTTTCAAATTAAAAATATTTAAAGTGCTATTTAAATGTTACTTTAAGTTTATTTTTTATTCACAAGTTATTTAAAGATCATTAGAATTTTTTTTTTTTATCTAACATTTAAATTAGATGTCTACAAAGTCTGAAAAATGCCTTTGCAATTCCCCCTTCCCCCCAAAAAAAAATTGCTACTGACTAAGCTACTTTCATTTCTATTTTGTGTCAGTGCAAATTGTTTGTTTTCTGAGCTTCACATGCTAGAAGGATAATTGTTGTACAATTTCATACAAAACAATGGCACATGAAATGGCTAATGAATATTCTATCAAGAAAATAATATTGTTTAAAAACCTCCTTATTAAAAAAGTCCACTTAATCTGTTGAGTATGAGTTCTATTTCCCAAATCACATTTTTTAACTTATCTAGGTGATATGTTTATTTTTTGAAGATTTTATGTTTATATAATATTCAAAACCTTTAAAATTGTTAGATTTATTGATTTTTTTTTTTTTTGCATAGGAAATCACAGCAGCAAATTGTATTCTCAATTGCTGGAATGTCTATCAACCAGAAAGTTGATTTTTAGAACAACCTATCTTTAGGATAATTGGCTAATAATTTTTGAGAGGTATCTTTAATGTGTTGATGTCATTCACATTTAATTTAATATCTAGAAGATTGACACAAAATAGAAATGGAAGCAAACAGCTTAGTACAGTAAATTGGGGTGGGGATTGCTAAAGCATTTTTCAGACTTTTAGGTCTGCATTTAATTAAGGCAGCACATGGGTCAAAAACAAGTGGAAAAAATCCTGGTTTTTGGTCCATCAATTTTGAGTAAAATGTATTTTTGTTAAGTTCAAACATTCTACTTTTATAAAATATAGCTTTTTTAAAAAAATTAAAACATTAAAACTGTTAAATAAAGCTTTATTTTGAACCTACTTATGATGCTTTAAGTTTTTTTTATCTCAAACTGTGCAAAATATGCAATTTTCAAACTCGACAACTACCGCTAATGGAGGCCGCACCTTTTCCATTTAGTTGGTTTGAAAGGTAAAGTTTTGATGGCATCATATTTTCTTGCAATCATGATTAATTTCTGATTTTATTGGATAAAAATACCTTGTAAAATGTCGAAATATCAGTGATGTCAAGGCATTTAACTGACACAGATGCGCCAAATCATTGCTAAACGTCATTAGTATATGTTCCACGTCATTCCTCCAATTTAATTGAGTTATCTTGATCTTGTTTTAAAACAAGATTTTTCGAGATCAGTTAGTTGTCTGCTCAATTAGACGTTCCTATGTTAGAGAATACCTTTTGTGTTGAATAGCCTCAAGCAAATCAACTTTATTGCATTAATAACAATATTTGGTGGGATGTCTATAATGTTAATTTCAAAACCCCAACAATTTCTGATTTTCTTTCATCTGTTTTCTGAAAATGAAGTTTTTACCCATTTTACAATTTTGCAGATTTTATTACTCTGAAAATATAAGTAACTATGAAATAAATTTTAGTATTCTAAATAGAAAAATAGGGCCTATATAGATACAATAAGACTATA
>PXIH01S0009472.1:5404-18176 GCA_003024985.2 Euperipatoides rowelli | reverse complement strand
GTTATTTGGTCACTTTACCCTAAGAGAAGAAATGCTATTTAATTATCATGATACAATAGGGGGAGGACACTTTTCATGCACAAAAACTACAAAATAAAATAAAACCAAACTTTACACACAAACACCAGGAAATATATACATTCTTGTGAAAAATGTCAATGACAATATTATAACAACAAAGGTGCCTATACAATTAATTGAACCCCTGGGGGCATGCATGGAGAGATTAAGTATCAATATTTTGGGTCATTCAATACAACAGCTAGATGAAATAAATAAATAATAACTTACTCAGACCACTTTTCTAGGATATTATTTGAAAACCTCATTCAAAATCAAGAAGCACAAACAGTAGCTAAAGATTACATTGACAATATTATACCAGATATTATGAATCTAAGTTAATCTTAACAGATATGGGACCCCAATTCATGGGTCATATAGTGACAGCACTATGTGAGAAATTAGGAATACAAAGGGCAGCCACATCTAGCTATCACCCAGTAAGTAATGGGGTTTCAGAACAGGTCAATAGTAAAATCTTACACATGATAGCACATTTATGTAATCAGAATTACTCAGACTGGGACACACAATTAAAATTCATGGTGCAAACAATAAATAATAAAATACATCAAAGCACTGATCCATACCACTATTTATATTACATGGATTTTTACAAAGATATATGTTTATTAACATAGAAAAGGTACATGACAAAAATTGTGAACACACAACATAGTAGAAACAACCATGGAGCATATAGGAATTTCTCATCAAGTGGTAAAAGAAAACTTAATGATTGCAACAAAAACAAATGCAGCACAGAAAATTGATTGTTGAAAGTTGAGAACATTCAACACTGGACAAGAGGTGCTATTGCTAGATGTCACTAATTACACAGGAAACAATAGAAAAGTAAAACCTAGATACACAGGACCATATATTGTTATCAGAAAAGTTGGCCCAGTAAATTATCATTTATGTGACAGATCAGATACAAACATTATAAAAAATACCATATGAACAAAATGAAATAGTATTACACAGTACATAAATTTTAGATGATGAACTGATGGATATAGAAGGAACAAAACCAAAGGGCCCACAATTTTATTATATAGATGGAAAAGTAATATGTGAAGGAACATTAATAAGTACATCATCAGACTTAAATGTAGACTATAGTGATTGGCAAAGGAAGGTAGAAGATGAGGGAATGAGGGCTGTTGGTATAACAGAGGTGGATAACAAAAATATTACACATCATTATAATTTATGGAATAGAACTAACAAACTTAGTCAGTAAAAATTATGAAATAATTTTGGATGGCATAGGGAGGCATGTAGTTTACTGTGTATATTTATTTAAGTATATAGTTTAAATATAGTGTAATTACATGTCATCATATACACAGTTGAACTACACAAGTTGGAATTATATTTGTATCTATAGCTTACCCCAAAACTGCATACTTTACTTAAGTCCACTAGCAGAGATCATCAATTGCCTATTCAAATTTTTAAAAAAGAAAAATATATTGTTATTACTGTGTTATAATGTAAATAAATAAATAAAATATCTCAGAACTTTAAGAAATAAAAAAAAACTATTTATAAACATTTTCGAATATAGCCTAGTGGTTTACAAACAGCTTTAGAAATCAATTGGACCATTTTAATAATTTTTATTTGCATTTATTTTAATGTATTGTTATTTGTATATTTAAAAAAAAAGGAAAATTCAAATTTAAAAAAAAAAAAAATCAATTTTTAAAAAAAAAAAAAAATATTTTGTTGTGTATGTGTGGTTAGGCTTCGGACAGTTAGGATTAAGAATAGGAGAGGGTTTCATTTTCCAAGGTGTGTACATTTGCCAGACCCTTGTATTACAAAAGTATTACTAATATTAAAGGTAATTTGTTCATATAGTAGCCCTACTGTAGCCTGAGTAGCCTAATGTCCGAATTTGTGCAAAAAATTTACAGTATTTCTACAAGCAACGTTATTTTCAAGCAAATGACCCACTCATGAATTATTTCACTTAATTTAAACAAGTCAAGAGTCATAATATAAACTATAATATTCAACATTATCATTGTCATTATTTGTAAACAGAAGATGTCATGTTTAACCTAATGCGTAATGACATATCAGCAATATTGTTTTCATATTTACATAACTAATAACCAATTTCAACAAAGCAACAAACAGGAAATATGTCATTGTCATGCCCACTCTGTTTAGTATAAATAGGACAATTTTTTAATCATATTTTGTCAGGGATCAGGGGTAGCCCAGGAGGGTTACTTCAGTCAGATAAAGTAATCATCAGCAGTGCAGAATGTCAGGTTAAACAACATGTAAACCCAGTATAAGTAAACAGTCCAGCTTTTCATAGTCGCTGCCCAAATAAATAAAGACTTTCCCCATATCCTATTCACCCATACCAGCAGAAATCAGCCGATACAAAGCCGTTCCAGTTGGCCGTGATATTTCAGAAATTACCTCTACAGCAATTCTTTACAAGACTACATCTAGAAACCAATTAGCAGAAGCCGTCATAAAAATTCAATATACAACCATTAAGCTACTCTTCAATTAAAACTTTTTAAAAAACTGTTTGTAGTGTCACCATAGCAACAAAACAATTATTTCTAGGTCTGGAAAAAACAAATAAATAGTTATCATTGTGTGAATGTAATATTGGGAAAACAATAAAATTATTTTTGATTTATATGGTTAGGTAGGAAATCAATTGTATATTGTATAAAGATTGTATATTCAGACATGCAGTGCTAAAGATCTACCACTGTGCTAGTGATTGGTCCACTTACGTGTGTTAAAAAAAATCTCAAGATGATATAAATAAAAAAACTATTCCTTTATATTGTTTTTAGTCTATCTTTATAAATAATCTTTACTTAGCTTTACATTATTCTTTCTTACTTAGTCATATGGTCATTTCCAGGTATCTGAGTCAGGCGGAGTACATGACCCCTTTCTATTGGGTGGGGATAATTAGAAACCCTGTTTCTTGGGTCCTTACCCCTCTGTCGATTGTCTTGTCAGAATTTTGTTACGAGTGAATTTAGTTAAGATTTCAATAGCATTCAATAACTCAAGGCTATGTCACTGAACACATACTCATGACTTATTCCCCTGTCTTAGTTTAAAANGTGATTTTGGGTATTCATTTGTTGTATCCTGACCTCCTATCTTGAGAGG
Source organism: Euperipatoides rowelli (assembly GCA_003024985.2). NCBI lineage: Eukaryota > Metazoa > Onychophora > Udeonychophora > Euonychophora > Peripatopsidae > Euperipatoides > Euperipatoides rowelli. Next base: position 14,948 of record PXIH01S0009472.1, on the reverse strand, counting down.
TAGCCTAGTGGATGTGATTAGTGTCCAGTGTGGCCTGATCGATAGGAGTTGTCAAGGTAACAATGAATGAATTTAGTTAGGACTTACATTCTAGTCTATAAGTCCTGATGGGTGCTAATGTGTCCAAGACGTGTCAATTGATGTAGGTAATAGACGTGAGTGTGAGTCAGATAGGGTATCATTAGTTACAGTCAGGACGTATAATCTAGTCTAGAGGCTGCATCTGCTGGGCACTGATGGGTGCTAACATGTCCAAGACATGAATAAGAAGTCAGACAAAGACTAGTTATTTCAAAAATTTTCTGCACTTGTCCCTGGTAGAATAGAGTTCCATATAACATTTGAGTTCTTTAGGGGCAAGTTACAGCTGAGAAGATAATACACATTGTTTACACAAAAGAAAAATCGGACTTATATAAGGGTATACAATAGGCTAATTGTACCTGTATATGTGTAAAAAAAATATTAGATAGTCATGCAAAGAATTTTAAAATTATTTTTTCTTCTTTTCTAATCAAATTAAAAAAAAAATATTAGAGTAGTAGAAGTCAATATTTCGGAACTCTATTGGAGTGGAAAGGATAAATCCATCATTTTATGTTTACATTGATTTTAATAATATATGGAATATTATCAATTAGCATGTCTTTCTTCAATATCATAGTCTTTTGAACTGGATTAGAATAGCAAGCTATTTGTTCATCAAAATATTTTTTAAAGGATAAAGTGATATAAGATCACCATAATTTTAATTATCTCTATAACTTTTCTAGAATAATTCTAGAGGAATTCAAGTAATATATATTTTAATAGTCAGATTAGACAATTATAGTATAAGGTAATAAAAAAATATATAATCATGAAACTTTCAAAAAAAAAATTTAAAATTTTCCAAAGTATTTTTTTAGGTGAAGGGCTAGCTATACTTCCACTAGTAAATTCTTCTAAATATTGAAAAATGCTCTGAGCATCTTATAAATTAATTAAAAGGACTAATATAAGTGTTGATGTTTAAAATTAACACCGATAATGGTTAAAAAAAAGTCGATGATAATAATGGAATATTTTACTAAAATTATCCAAAACTAACTCATTATCAATATTTATAATTTGTATATTATTGACTTTATCCATTGTATTGTTATTTAAAATATTATTTGGATAAAATTAAAATTTTTGTATTGAAGTCCAAACTGAAATGTGAAACTACTTTAAAACCCATTATCAACCCAGATGTGTCTCCTAGACACATTTTTAATTTAATTTCCCTTTAACAAGCTTATTAGTATTCTTATTGTAAAATCCTTCTATGTAATTTAAAGTGCACTTTTTAACCGCCAGAAAATCATAACAAATACTTTATAATTGGCTTCTTTGTTAATAGTTTACAATTTTTACTAAAATTTTGCATAATAACCCAGATGTGTCATTGGAGATTGGAGATAATTTCAATTCATGTTGTTGATTTGATAAAAGGGTGTCAAGTACAATTGACATGATCGTATTATTTGAACAATAGTTTTTAGTTTAAAGATTCAAATCTATTTGTATATAGTGTTTAAATATTTATTTAAATGTCTAAGTAAGGTCAGTAATGATCCACTAAGTTATATTGCTGAGTCATAATTTATCCTTTGTATTTATTCTGAGTTGCATGCTGGACAGGCTTCAGTTTTTGAAGCCATATTGTTTTTTGGATTGTTAATTTTAAAGTAAAAAAGCACTCTTGTCTTAGATGAATAAATTGGATCTAATTGCACTTATAATTTATTGTGGATTTATATTATAAGGTAAATATTATATATTGCACAGTTTAATAACTGGATGAACTTTCACAGTAGTGATTTTACTGGAATCAAATTTTGAATTATTTAAGACATGTTGCATACAATATTGATCACCAACTTGTGACATGTCTTTTGTTTGTTTGGTGAGCCATTATGTCAGTATATGTCAGAAAATTGAACTGTGCAGATGTCACATAATTAGTAGTTGAATTTCCATTTATAATTTGATAGAAATATAATTCAATAGACAAAAAACAAAGAGTGTAAGTTAAAAATTTAAACTGCAGTAAATTTTGTAAAGTAGCCATCTTATAATTTTAGTTGATTGCAATATGACAAAATGAAAGGTCTTAACTAATGAAGTACTTCACTGTGCACTAGAGGATAGTGATGATGAAAATTATGTATTTAGAGATGATGTAAATGAAGATAAAGATTTTGCAGTTGATAGCACATCTGATGATGAAATTGTCTTTACTGAAGTAGCTTCAGAAGAAGAGCACAATCAAATATTCAGCAGTAATGAAGAAAAATAATGAAGAAGAAATTGAAAATTTAGATCCAATTGTACAATATATTGGTAAAGATGGAACTAAGTGGAATTCCAAACTGGATACGGCCCATTGAAGTCCACAACATAATACAATCCGAGGACATATACATAAGGTCTTTCTTCCACCAGGATATACTATTGAGTATCCATTAGATTGTTTCAATTTATTTATTTTCTAAAAATATAACAAGCACAATTGCAAAATACACCAATATTGAAGCAGTAAGAGTATTTGGAAATAAATGGAAAACTTTGGATAACATTAAACAACAAGGATTTTTGGGACTATTGATAACAAGTGGTGCAAACAAACAAGCAAATGCTGACTTCAGAGAATTTTAGAATCCAATATTTGGTAATCCAATCTTCCGTGCTAGTATGGGCAAGAACATATTTGCTTCAATTCTTAGATTTTAAAAATTTGATGACAAAGAAACTAGAAGAGATTGAAAATCAAAAGACAAGCTGGCACCTATCAGAAAATTATGGGATGACATAAATAAAAAGCTGTTGAAACTCTATCTACCGGGAGAAAATCTCACTATTGATGAGCAACTCATACCTTATCGTGGACTGGGGTCTTTCAAGCAATACTTGCCAGGTAAACCTGACAAATATGGGATGAAAATGTGGTGGATTTGCAATAGCCAAACAAGCTCTCCTTTATTTGGGCTACCATATTTGAGAAAATATGGTATAAATAGAGCCAAAATTTATCACAAAAGGTGGTAGAAATGCTATGTGAACCATTTTTTTGAACAAATAGAAATATTATATTTGATAATTATTTCACAAGTTTTGAGGTCGAGCAGTTTTTACTATCAAATGGGGTGACAACAGTTGGAACGTTGCAAAAAAAAAAACAAATGTTGCATACCAAATCTTTTTTTTGCCAAATAATAAATGCACAGTTGCAACAAATTGTTTTGGGTTTCATAAAGATATGACTTTGGTGTCATACATGCCAAGAAAAAAATGTGCAGTAATTTTTTTGTCTACAATGCATCATACTAATAATAATGTTGTAATAAACAACAACAAATCAGAAATTAATTTATACTACAATGCTACAAAAAAATAGCATTGGCACACTAGATCAAATGGTGCATGGATATACAGTACAACATAAAACAAACAGGTGGCCTATGGCATTTTCCCAAAATATTCTAGTAATTTCTGCACAGGAATTATGATTAAATGGAAAAATTTATAGCCAGACTGGAATAAAAAAAAAAAAAACATATTCTCAAAGGAAACTATTTTTGCGAGAGATTACAACCGAACTAGCATTGCCTCTCATCATGCATCGAGGAAAAAAGGGATTAACATAATCCCTTGTTGCGGCTATATCAGACATGATAAATACAGACCAAAATTATGCTGCTGCAATCACATCTACCAGATCCAAAGAGAAAAAAATGTCATATTTGCCCATTAAAAACTTCAAGAACTTTTAAACAATGTTGCGATACATGTAAGCATGTATGTTGTGAGAATGTATGTTGTGAGCATTTTACAAAAAAAATATTTGTAATAAGTGTTTAAATAAATAAAACTGTATTATATTTTGCACAATTAAAAAATACAACTAGTAATCACATTTATTTAAATAATAAACAGTGAAAACATTAATGTGTGTCCTCTAGACACTACTGGGTTGATTTGTTCAGAATTGTTATGGTCAGTTAAGGGTTAACATTGAATAGTAGTCTACCACTTATTTGTGCTGAGTTTAATCCAGCAAATCAACAAAGCAGCTAAAAAAATATTTTACCAACAGAATAACTAATGTAGCTTATTTCATTCCATTATGAAATTCATAATACAATACAATTTCATAATTCAAACTTTTTCTGAGTAAAACAATTGTTATCCTTATGGTCCACTAAAAGTCATATAACTTATATTGTTGTAAATATTATTCCTTTTATAATAAATTGTTTTATAGATATAGAAATATCTTCATTTTCTGCTTTATTTTATTTTCACCATTTATTTCTTTTTAATTTAGGTACACTATTTATGTTTGTTGCATTGTGTGTTAATTGTCTCCCCCCCCCCTCCACCCATAGAATACAAATGTTTTAATTGTGTTTTACTTGCATTCATTTTATTTATTCAAATGAATATATTTTTTTCCATTTGATCAGATATTTTTTTTAAACATTAAAATATTCACTGAATATACATTTGAGCCATATTTTAAAAGTGTATTGGAATTTATTGAATGTGCTAAAATGTTCATTCATTAAAATTAATTTGGCATTTTTTTTTTTTGAGGGCTGCCAATGTTTTGAAATTTTTTCAACTGTACTTAATGCATTGATAACTATCCCCCCCCCTAAAAAAAGTTTTTTCAATGAATCAACAGAAAGTTTTATTGATATTTAATTATTGTACTGTGTCACATAATATTTTGAAGTTTTTGTAGTTTCTTAATTGTTCAATTTTAAAATTATTATACAAGTACCATTTACATACATACATACATACATACATACATACATACATACATACATACATACATACATACATACATACATACATACATACATACATACATACANTTTAGTTTAACTATAAGAATATAGGCTAGTATTTCAATTGTTATAATTGGTATGTCTTTATTTTTGAATAGGTCGACAAATAAAGTAGTGAAGCTTGTTAAAGTCTAGATCTGTAGATATTTTATGTGTGGTTAGGGGAGTTTATTAAGTTGTTTGGTATTTTAATGAATTGTTGCTGTTTTTTTTTTTTTAAATTAAAATCCCCAAGATTCAATAGCCTATAGGCTGTTGTTGTCGTCATATTTGTATTTGTATTAGTATTTTTATAAATATTGGACATAGGACACTTGCATTTTCAAACAGCTCTTTCTGGTTTGGATGCAAACTATATTATTTGTTATAGTTCTACCTTCTGATTGGGTGATAGGGTAAAAAACAGTTGCATGGTAAAAACTCTTTGCTATTTTAGGACATTAAACAAATGTTTATCGAAATTTCAATAAATTATTGATAAAATGCAAATTATTATGGTGGATATAGAANTATGTATGTATGTATGTATGTATGTATGTATGTATGTATGTATGTATGTATGTATGTATGTATGTATGTATGTATGTATGTATGAATGTATGTATGCATGTATGTATGTATGTATGTATGTTTGTATGAATGTATGTATGTTGTATATACAGTAACTCCTCGGTTTAACAGATGTAAAAATAAAATAAAAATAGTTTGCCAGTATTCCTACAGATGGTGCAATGTAAGAAACTGAATCATTAAATTGACTGTATTTAGCTTTGTTGTCACATTTGAGTCAATATAAAATAAATTATACAGTAATGTACTGTAATATGGAGACCAAAATTGGAGAAAAGAAAAACAGAGTGCACTTAACTGTCACACAAAAATTAGAATTGATTCAAAAATTAGAATCATTAGTTAGCTGGCTGCAACTGCAATGACTATGGGATCAAAAAACAAATAGTGTCCGATATTTTAAAAGCCAAAGCTGATCTCCACAGATATTTGCTATCATTTAATATAGAAAGCACTAGCTGTTATGCAAACATATGAATCCAGCCAAAGAAGTTAGTTTTGATGAAGCTGTGATATAATGAATGTGCAACAACACTTGGGGGTGTAAACATAAGGGGTGGCAAAATACAATATGCTGCTGATAGGATGGCTAAACACATGAAAATTGAAATCAAAGCAAGTGATGGTTGGCCTTGGTGTTTTTCAAAAAGACATGGCATCATAAACATACATAAATTTGGTGAAGCTCTTCTCCAACTGAAGAGATACAGCCATTTTATCAAAAGTTTTTTAAAATAATAAAAGATGAAGGTCTAAGTCTAACTCAAGTTTAGAATGCAGACAAGACTGAATTCTTTTGGCAGTCATTACCATCATTACCGGAAAACACAAAGGCATTCAAACATGAAAAGTCAATACCAGGATGAAAAATAAGAAAAGAAAGAATTTCAGCACTGTTGTGTGCTACTGTAGATGGCCTTCACAGACTCATGCCTATTATAGTTGGAAAATCTTGCCATCCTAGAGTATTAAAATACATTATGAATGAACTGTTGGTGATTCATTGCAATTCCAAGAAGGCATGATTTACATCTTATCTTTAGTGATTGTTTTTTTAATCATTCTGTACTTGCTGTCCAAAAATATCAAATTGAAATGTTTAAAATATCCCCTCAGGATATGAAAGCTCTTTTACTTTTAGACAATTCACCATCACATCCATCCAATGAAATCCTATTCACAAAAGATGGCAAGTTTAAATGTCTTGTTCTCCCTAAAAATATGATGTCAATAATTCAGCCAATGGATCAAGGCATCATTCTTGTAACAAAGAGACTCTATTGCAAAAGAAATCTAAATGAGGTATTGGTTGTCCTGGAAGATGAGGACGATAAAGAGAGAGACAACAAAGAACACAAACACTTCAAAACTTAAAAATTTGTATTTTAATATCAGCTATAATATTATTTAACTTTGCTTCTGCTTATTGCATGATATTATCTGCCCATTGATAATCACAATCAAGACTTTATTGAATATTTATTATCAGAAATAGACAGATTATTAACCTGTAACCGTCAAGCTTAGATTTTTTTGTTAGTTGATTTCAATGATCTAGATAATGAACTGTTACTTCATTTAAAATGGTTCAAGCAATTTATCAAATTTCCCACCAGAGGGAGTGCCATCCTAGAAAACTGTTTCACAAACTCTACAGCGATCATAATTTAATTTACTTTCTTCCTAATCAAATAACTAAACCTTCAAATTATAACAAAACCAAAAGTGTCATAAATAAAAATGTATCAAATATTATTGGGTTCTATACTTCAACAATATAATCAGTCTTTCATATACAGTAATTCAGATGTAAACATTGCTACTAATTATCTACAGAATTTCATTCTTGTTATTGTGTAGATAATAATAAATCCCCTCCATTGATTAACGATCAACTACATAGTTTGTTTTACAAAGAAATCAAGATCATAAATCTAAAAATAATTAAGCTTGTGCTTCTCTAAACAATAAAATAAAACCATTATTAAAATAAATAAATCTAAATGGTTTAATAGCCTCCTTTTTCATAAATGTAATAACACTAAATTATTCCATAAAAATATATAACATTCTTTAAATATGATTAAACAGTCTAAACAAATCATTTTTCCTCAAAAATCTTCAGAAGAAACCAACCTTTATTTTTTTTTTTCTAATTTAGCTACCTCCCAAACTCCTCTTCCTCCCATTTATCAGGCATCAATGTCTTACTCATCAGATATTCCACTCATTGAAGAATTTCAAGTCTATCAATACCTCTCAACAACTAATACTACCACAGCAATTGGATGGACAAAATTCCAGCTTTTATTTGGAGGAAATTCTCCCTTGACCTCACCACTCCTATTACTTCAATTATTAACCTTTCCCTCCTCACTGGCATTTGCACTAACCTTTGGAAATCGGCATTTTATCATTCCCATTCAAAAAAAACCTCATCCTAAAGATCCATCGCAAACAATTATGTCCCATAACAGTAACTACTCAAATAGAAAAATATTTGAAAAACATATTTTAAAACATATTCCCCCAATTTTAATTCCAAAAATAGACCGTTTCCAGTAATAGTCAAACTCAGTTATCTCCTTCAATATGAAACTATTTATAATATAGGACAATAAGAAGAGAAGAAAAACAGCTTTTTTCCCCCTTGATTTATCTTGATTTTAATTCAATGTTCAGGTAAGTACAGTAAGTGATTAAGATCAATGTGTGTACTATTTTTCTAATTAAGTTAAAAGTTAAGCATTGTAATGAATTTAGTGTCAACTTGTTACAATAGGGGGGAGGGAGTTAAATAATAAATAAATAGAAAGACATAAATCATTTTAGATCAATGTGTGTACTATTTTTCTAATTAAGTTAAAAGTTAAGCATTGTAATGAATTTAGTGTCAACTTGTTACAATAGGGGGGAGGGAGTTAAATAATAAATAAATAGAAAGATAAAATTCATTTTAGTAAAAATAACAATGGAGCAATAAAGAACTAAATAAATGTTATCAAAAGTTCCAAAAGATATAAAAAGAGCATTAAAAGCTGCAAAACTGAATGTGGATCTGCCCACTACTTGTTGTATCCAGAGTAGAGATCAAATTTAAACATCAGATTAAAAAACAACAAATATAGAACATGGATGGTTGAATTAAACAATTGTGATAATAATGTTGTTTTATTTAATGAAAAATTAAGAGAAGATTTTAAAAATGATAGTTGCATAAGACAAGATAATCTTAATGAAAGGTGGGATAAAGTTAAGGATATAAATCAACAAACAGCACAAGAAGAAATAGTATTTCAATACAATAAAGGCAAAAATCCATGAATAACCAAAGCTTCTTTAAAACTTATGGATTAAAAGAGGAAGGTTAGACAGAATGATAGAGATTGATATAAGTTCTTAAAATTATTAAGTAGAAAAAGATGCAGGATAGAAACAAAAATGGTATGACGATGAATGTAAATAAATTGTGAAGCTGGATAAAGGACATGGTCATGAAGATCTCTAAGAATGGTAAAATAATTGCAAAAAAAATGGAAGAAAAATAGCAGCAGGGATCAAGGGCATCTTTATACCCTTGATCCCTGCAAACTTCTAAAATATACAGACAAAGTGATTGTTGAAAGAGGGAAGCAATATTGGAAGGAGCTTTATGAAAAAGGAAAAAAAAATATGGAGAAATGGGAATATCCAGACAGCAATTAAGGACTGTGTATATTTTAAAGTGGAATTTCTAGAAGCTATGATAAAAATAAGTCCTGGAAAAACAAACAGGATTGATATCATACCAACAGATTTCTGCAGTAGCTGGATGACGATTTGTTAGAAATTATCACTGAGCTAGTGAATGATATAATGTGACATGTGCAATTTCAGATGATTTTAAGAGATCCATAATGATTTTCATACCTAAGAACAATAAGTATCATTACACATGCTGCTAGTTCCTTTTTTTTTTTAAAAAAAAAATAAATTTCCCCTCCAATGGGAGAAGAAATGCATTTTTTTTGTGTTTACTTAATAATTAATCATAATAAATCGCTAATAAATACACCAGAAACAGGTCCTATATGTTAAGAAGGGCAGCGTACCGG
>PXIH01S0009468.1:16053-29827 GCA_003024985.2 Euperipatoides rowelli | reverse complement strand
TTGTTGATGACGTCACTTTTCCCATTGTTGTCGCAATGCATTCTGGGTGCTCGAATCTGATTGGTTTGGACAGAACCCGCCTTTATACACTACTTACAAATAATAGACATCCTATTGTAATAAATAAAGATATTCCTAAAAAAAACAACATGAATTAAAAGAAACAACCTGCCAGGTTTTAATAACATCAAAAACGATAATGTTGAATATTTGGATGAGATTTATAAACGAATACCCATCCAAACCTATGATAAAAATTAAAATATTTAAAAAGGAATAGTGTGCACTAATAGATTATGGTGCTGAGCATAAGATAATTAGTGACCACTGTGTGTCCCCAGGTTTAAAAACAAATAACCAAGGCTCTGTGGTTTTGATGCCCCCGGTTTCTGATCAATCCTTTGTGGCAGTCAGAACCGTAGTTACTATGTCTCTTCATGGGTGCAGCGTGTACTTGTGGCACCAATGAATATAGAATCCTGCTTTAAAGTTATCCTAGGCAGATTTTTTAAGAGCACATCAAACGCACATAGATTTTAGGAAAAGCATAATTCATTTGAAATTAAAAATCGATATAAACTGGGATAGGCTAGTAAAATAAACCGCCAGCTTTTGTACTATGTCGGTAAAGCCTAAACAAAAAAAAGCCAGTCTGACGAGCTACATGATTTCTATAAGGTTGACAAACTCGATATCGATACCTTTCATAAAAACAAATTAAAAAGATTATTAACACATTATAGTATAATCTTGGTTGAGGAAGTAGAAAAAATTACTGAAGCCATGTTCCACACGAACCGAAATTCATTAATAATGAAGATATTTATCAGAAAAAATATCGAATTTTCTCATTCTTTATATGAACCATTAAAGAAAAAATCGCTCAATTCGAGGCAGCAGGCATAGTACGCCCAGCCACAGATTCACAGTGGTACCCAAAACACGACATTAATGATATGAGTTGTTCTAGACTTAAGAAGAGTGAACAATCAATTAGAGCCTTACAAATTCCGCTAATGCGTATTGATATTTTACTAAGATTGGACGGGCCAAATATTTTTCAACATTAGACCTAAACAATGGTTATTTTAATGTTGGCCCCGCTTAATCTATTCAATACAAATTTTCCTTTGAATTGCCCTGGGGGCATTTTAAGCTCTGTAAATTGCCCTAGGGACTATCTAGCTCTGCCTAAATTTTCCAAAAGATCATAAACAAATGTTTACAAGGTCTCAAAAGTAAGGCTAAAGTTCTCGCATATTTAGATATAATCTTTACCGAAACAATTGAGGAACATTTACAAGTACTGGAGGTACTGGGGGCCTTAAAAAAATTAACATGGCTATTAAGCCAAGCAAATGCTGCATTTTTATGAAAACACTAAAATTTTTAGGACATATAGTGGATAAAGACGGTAATAGACCTACCAATCAGAATACAAACTCAGTAACAGATTTTCCTAGGCCAATTACTGTTAAGCACTTTCATAGTTTCTTAGGATCGGTAGGATTTTATTGAAAATATATAAAAAAAATTTACCGAGTTGGCAGTCCCCCTTTACTCTCTTCTAAAGGTGATGGAAAAGTCTTATAGTCCCCAGAGGCAGAACAAGCTTTTATTTAACTAAAAAAAACAACTGACATTAGCTCCATTACTAACTCTTCACAATTTTAATAAACCTTTTTTTTGTCTCTACCGTGTCTCAGGTTGGCTTGGGCGGGCTCCTTCAGCAAGAGTGTACTGTAGTCACAAGCTCCATAAAGCTGAGCACATTATGCGACTATAGAAAAGAAGCACTAGCTATAGTTTACTCCAACAGTTCCGTCGCATTATTTACGGCCCCTCACCTACATTTTTCAGCTTAGGGACTCGAACCAGAAACTCATAAGATGGCTGCTTGCCTGTCAAGACTTCCGGTTGAAGTTCGAACATATACCTGGAAAAATGAATGTCTTTGCAGATTGGCTTTCTCGGAGTCCCGAGCTAGACAATTCAATAAATGTAGTAGCAATAGGTTCTGTGAGGGAGCCAATGTCAATTAATAGATTTCTGTAAGCTCAAGAATCGGAAGAGTATTGCAGAGCTATCAAAAATAGGATTTTGACTAATCAATTTAAAGAGTTTATCCTAATGACAGCAGGTTAATTTTAAAAAGGGTAAAACACTTTTGTGACATGGGTGGGTTGTACCAAACACACATGTGCCAAAGTTACTAATAGTTGAAATGATTGCTAACTACCATGATACAGTGATAAATGGCAACCTCTCTCTTAATAAGTCTGGAAGATACAATCCTGTTTTGTGTGGGAACTAGGCATGATGTCCAGGGCTACATTTCCTCTTGTGACATATGTCAAAAGAAGTTTGTCTAGAATTAAGGCACCCTTGCAGCCTATGCATCCCAGCACTACACCTTTTGAGAAATTATACATGATATATTAGGGCCGGTCTCCACTACCCCAAGGGGAGATATTATAATTTTGTAGACAAGTGACTGTTACAGTTTTGCATAGGCAGCGCTATAAAAATTATGGAAGCAGCAACAATTGCCAAAGATTACATGCAGAACGTCCTCAAAATATGGCGGCTCTAAAGAAATTGTTACCGATCAGGGCCCTCAAATGACAGGCAAGATATTTAGGAACTATGTGCTCGTCTAGGTGTGAAATGGATCTTCACATCCGGGTACCACCCCTCTAGCAACGGCTGTACAGAAAGAGCTAATGCCAAAATAGCAAACGTGCTGGCTAAGCTGGTAGATTACAATATTAGAAAATGGAATGAACTACTCCTTAAGCTTTACATGCGCTCAGTTTTGTAGTTCACAGGTCAACTAATCAGTCCCCATTTTAAATAATACATGGATTCAATTCTCTTGCCCTGCCTCCGAGTTCAATTTAAAGAAATTGAAACTGATATGTCAGATATAGTTCATGAACTAATTGAGCGTTTAAATTTGGCGCACACCTAAGTACTCGGAAATTTAACTAAAGCCTCATTTTATTCATATAACAAAGCAGGAAAATTAAAATAGTTTGGGACAGCCCCTGCTAGTCCTGCACCCTACCTCTTATACAGGTGCGAATCGCAAATTAAAACAATATAAAGGTCCATACGGCATAATTTCTCACAGCTCCTTGGTAAATTACCAAGTGAGGAGCATAGAAAACCCAAGGGAAACTAAGAATGTACATGTCTACCACATAAAACCTTATTTCCATAGATTTATCTTGCATGAAGTTGATGTCAATATAAGCTTAGCAGATGAAACAAATGAACCCAAATAGTCAAGGAAGTATAGAGACAAAACCCCTAGATGGCAAAATACAAAAGAAAGTGATTGCAGCCAATGTAAAGATATTTACGTTTTTATTAAAGCTTTAAAAGATGCTTCCCCTCCGCCCATAGTTGACAATCGTCAGCCTTCTCGCTATTCGCTAAGACCTAGAAAGGTAAAAAAATATGCGAAGGTGAATATATTTTAAAGAAATCTTCTCTAGAGAAGCTGTGATTGAGCAAAAATGGATTGGCAGACATGATTGGTGTAAATAAGCTACACAAAAATAGATTGACATTGTATGTACAATTAGCACAATCATAATAAATGTTATGCATAACACTTGCAAATTTTTTTTATTATCATTTTTTTTCTTGCTCTTCTGAAAGGGAAGAGAGATAATTTGACATTTCATAATCGATACTTTGGTCGTCATAAACATAATTAAGATAAAGAAAGGGATTATTATTATTATTGAATTAAGTAGAACACAATTGCAAAATTATTACTAAACTTAAAATTAGCTGTAGTTTCCCATACTGATTTCTTTGGCACCAGAGGCATTAAATCAGGCCTGGGCAACAGTTTCAGCACTAGGGCCAGATTGAAAATTTATAATTCTCTGCAGGTTGGTCTTCAAGCGGGGGAAAATTCCAAGAGAAATAACAAACAAAGATGCAGTGAGGGGGAAGGGGGTCTCCCATGAATTTTATTTTAAATTTATGTTTAAATAGTTCAATTTTGCCACTTTTAGATAATACAGTGCACATACAGCATATACTGTATAATTGTTATATTTCTAAACCCGGCTTATAATTGCACTAAGACAATATTATGCATGTATGTGTATATCTGTATATATCTATATTTATATAATATAGGTAAATGGATAGATATATAGATAAATAGATAGATGGCTAAATAGATAAATGGGTGGATAGATGGAGAGAAATAATGAGGGAGAAACAAATAATAAGGGAAAGAAATAATGAGGGATAGAGTAATAATGAGGGAGAGAAATAATGAGAGAAATGAGAGAAATAATGAGGGAGATAAATAATTAGGAAGAGAGAAATAATGAAGAGAGAGAAATGAGGGAGAAAAAATGAGAAAGAGAAATGAGGAAGAAAGATAAATAATGAGGAAAAGAGACAGAGAAATAATGAGGAAGAGAGAAATAATGGAGAAATGAGGAAGAGAGGTAGAAATAATGAGGGAGAGAATAAGGAATAGAGAGAAATAATGAGGAATAAAGATATGAGGAATAGAGAGAAATAATGGGGAATAGAGAGAAATGAGGAATAGAGAGACAAATAATGAGGAATAGAGAGAGAGACTCTGTTTTTTTGTTTTTTTTTAAATGTATTTCTGGATAATCAAACCAATAGTTTATAAGTTCTCTTCTCAAATAAAGCATGGGAGGGACATTAAAATAAAGAGCTCATTTGAAAATGATTACCAAGGACAGCCGAAAATGACACCAAATAATAAACTATTTGTTAAAAATAATAAAAAGTACTTTGATTAAGAAGCTCTGCTATAATTTTCTTAAAGGGGGGGGGGGGGAGTACAAACATTTGGTAGTTTATTATTATAAAGATGATTTGATTTGCAGAATTTTTCAACATTTGTAATTTCTTTACAATATCTTTGTTCAAAGATCAATAACATTAAATGCTATTAAAAAAAAACATTACGAGATCTTGTCTGACAGATGAATGTTTATTGCCTTTCATTTCAATTATACACCACTTGACCACTTCGTTTGATTTACTTTATCCAATTTACTTAACTTTGTTTTATTAATTATTCTTTATTAATTTTATTTATTCCGGGAAAGACACAATATATTAATATGTATAATTACTGCATACTATATAAAGTGTGTAATCATTTAAAATATAGCAAAGATAATAAAAAAATTTACATAAAATTTGCCGCTTTAATGATAACAGCTTAAACTTTTTAAATTTACGATTGATCGCAGGCTACATAAACTGATGCGGCGGGCCGGATCTGGCCCGCGGGCCGTATGTTGTATTAAATGGAATGGAAAGTATTTAAGTGAAACAAATGGTGATGAACAGTATAGTCGAGTACGGGTGATATTGCGACTAGATGGTGGATATTTTATTATTTTTTTTAACAAAGAAAGTAATCAGGCAAGAGGTAGATAATTGTTAACAATATAAATAAAGATTTTTTTTTGCGAGAAAAGGAGTAAATAAATATTTTAGATTTTTCAAAAAATAAAACAAGCTATTAGGTGTTTTAAAACTTTTTAGGATGAACACAATTTTAAATATAATTTAAACAAAATTTTTTAAAAAAAGTCATCACTCCTTTCTAAGGCGTTTATACGAGACCTTTTTGTCTGCCTCGCGCTGCCTCTTGCCGAGTTTGACTCGGACAGACCCTGTTTGCACTCCTATATTCAATGTTATTTTCTTTTTTTTTTGTAGTCCTTACAAATCCGACGTCCTTACAAATATTTTTAGAAGACATTAACAATATAGATTAAAATAATCAAAATAGTGGAGATAAATGGGCACAATACTAACATTTACATCGGATGGGAAGGGGTTAACCCTCATTGCACAAACACTATCCTTGATTTAAAGCGAGGATATTGTTTGTGCAATGAAGGGTTAAAGCAAGGATAATGTTGCAATGAAGGGTTAAAGCAAGGACATTGTGCAATGAAGGGTTAAAGCAAGGATGTTTTGTGTAATGAAGGGATAAAGCAAGGATATTATTTGTGCAATGAAAGGGTAAAGCAAGGACATTGTTTGTGCGATGAAGAGTAACATAATGATAGTGTTTGGGTGATTGAGGAGTAATGCAAGGAGTGTTTGTGTAATGGAGTAAAACAAGTATATTGTTTGTGAAATGGACAGTTTTTGTGATGATGGAGTAAAGCAAAGATATTTTTTGTGTGGAGTAAAGAAAGGATAGTGTTTGTTTGATGAATGAGTAAAGCAATAACTGTTTGTATGATGAATGAAGTGATTGTGTGAAGTAAAGCAATAAGTGTTTGTGTGATGAAGAATAAGACAAGGAGTGTTTGTGTGCTGAATGAGCAAAGCAATGAATGTTTGTGTGATGAAGGAGTAAAGCAAGGAATGTTTGGGTGATGAAGTAGTAAAGCAAGGATATTGTTTAAGTGATGGAGTAAAGCAAGGTGTGTGTGTAATGAAGGAGCAAAACAATGTTTGTGTGATTAATGAGTAAAGAAAGGAGTGATTTATGATGAGTTTGTGCAATGGAGTAAAACAAGGATATTGTGTGATGAAGGGTTAAAGCAAGGATTGTGTATTTTATGGGAATAAAGCAAGGATAGTGTTTGAGTAAAGCAAGTAGTGTTTGTATGATGAAAGAGCAAAGCAAGGAGTATTTGTGTGATGAATGAGTAAACAAAGGAGCATTTGTGTGATGAAAGAGTAAAGTAAAAGTGTGTTTGTGTGATGAAAGAATAAAGAACTGTTTGTGTGATGTAGTAAAGCAAGGATATTGTTTGTGATGGAATAAAGCAAGGAGTGTTGTGTAATGAATGAATAAAGGACTGTTTGTGTGATATAGTAAAGCAATGATTGTGTGATGGAGTAAAGCAAGAATAGTGTATGTGTGATAAAGGAGTAAAGCAATGATAGAGTTTGTGTGTTAGAGTAAAGCAATTGATAGTGTTTGTGCAATGGAGTAAAGTAAGGTTAGTGTTTGTGCTATGAAGGAGTAAATTAAGGATAGTGTTTTTGAAATGGAGTAAAGCAATGATAGTGTTTATGTAATGAAGTAGTGAAGCAAGGCTAGTTTCTGCTATGAAGGAATAAATCAATCATGTTTTTGTGATGGTGTGAAGCAAGGATAGTATTTGTGTGATGGAGTAAGGAATGAAGCAATGGGTGTTTGTGCAATGGAGTAGCCTAAAGCAAAGTTAGTATTTGTGTGGAGAAAAACAAGGAACGTTTGTGATGAAGAAGTAAATCCAGGATAGTGTTTGTGCGATGAAGTAAACCAAGGATAGTATTTGTGTGATGGAATAAAGCAAGGATTGTATGCTTGTAGACACTATGCACATTTATAACTTGAGTTGTGCCAAAAATGGCGACTGATCATCAACTCTCGTAAAGTACCTAGTTTTGAAGGGATTAATAATGTTAATTTTGAACTCTGTTTTTCAAGGTTCTAATTTGTTGACTTTATAAGGATATAACAATCAAGGGTGAAGATGTTAAATGATATATAGATCTCAAATTACGGCGGATTGGTGAATGATGCCAGTTATTAAGGTACGCTATAGTAGCAAGCCTGTAGACCATTCATAGCCTTTAATTGGATAAACTTTCATAAAGCTTTACTTTCGACTCATTTACAAAAGTTATTTGTATTATATAGTTGCATAATCAATTTACCATATCTGAGATAGGGTAGATAGATGCTATTTTAGAAATAATATAAATAGTTTAAACAGTAGTGGTTTTCTGTTTGGAAATTGGTTAGGCCTAAAGTGTTGAACTTTTTTTTTTTACAAAGCAAATATGATTTGCCTAAAATACTTTTTAATACCATCTCTGAAAATATCTTAAATAATATTTTACCCAGTCCACTCCTATTAATTCCCACTCTACCTTCAGGGGAAATTCTTTTTATAACTTAAGAATTCTAACTTCACACATACAGTAATTTTATATGCTTCTTGAAGGATTTGGGCAACTTTATTTCCCTTCTATATTCCCGTCTCCTCCTTGAATTTTTAAATTTTTTCCTTCATCATGAAGTGCATGAAGTAGCACAGTGATATTAGTCTGTTCATATACACCTGTAAGTCTGTTTAGGATTTAAGAATCAAAAGTTCTACAACTTAAAACTTTGCATATAATTTTTATCATTCCTGACTAGAATTTGGGAAACTTTATTCTACAATTAACACTTATTATAATCGTTATGAAATTAATGTTTATAACTTAAGATCAAAAGATTTACAAATAACAAAACTTTCATGATTAAAATTTGAAAGGTGCAGAACATCATTGGGTTTTTAAGAATTTCCCAGAGTTGCCTAAATTTTTTTCAGAGATTGGGTATTAAAATTTTAATCATCACTTTATATTATCCCTGAAATTTTTTGGCAACTTTGTTTTAGCCACCTCTCCTGATAGGTTTTTCCTACCTTTCTTTAAATTTCAAAAATTTGTATACATCATAAAATGTGAAGGATGAGCAAAGTAAGGATAGTGTGTTCGAATGTACAATAAGTATGTTGTTTTAAATTTCCCTGCAATGGAAATGAATGAAGTATGATGGGTATACGTGTGATGAAGGAGCTTAATGTGTTTTAATAGTGTATGTAATGCAGGGCCCCCACATCCTAATTGGGGACCTGGGATGGAAATCCAGACGGGGCCCTTACATATTTTAGATAAGTTTTTTTGTTCTGGAGCTCCCTATTCGTGAAGATCTGATAAGCTTCTTTTTTTTGTCTGGATGTTTTCTTTACCTTTGACGGACCTGCGGGGCCCCTTTCCCAGGCCTATAACACCCCTTGTGTGTAAAAATTTGATAAACTTTTTTTTTTATTGTATGGACATTTACCTGGGCTTATAGGACCCTTATCCAGGCTTATGCCCCCCCCCCCCTCATCACCCCAGTTACTTGTAGTTTCTTATCGAGTTTGTTATACATGGGCCCCACTGGCCCTGGGACTACAACCCCATCTGGTGACCCTGGTGGTATGAATGTATATTTTTTTTAAACTTTCAAATATTTAAAAGTTAGTATGTAAATGATGAATAAGTATAGGTAATGTTAGTGTGACGGTAAGTATGTACTGTATATCCATTTACAGCTTAAAAACAAAGTTCAAACTTTGCACAATTTTATATATCTGGAAATTTTTTTGGCTATTTCTCCATCCATACCCATTTCCCTCTCTATAACACCGTCAATCACTTTGAATTTAAAATGCATTAGAAATAATAAGTTCCTGTAACGCCACATTCAGGTTTTACAGATCAACAAAAATCGCCAAAAAAAAAAAACTAAAAAAAATTACAAGTTTTTTCTTGTTCTGCACATCTTAATGACATCACAGTGCTACATGTGACATCATAGAGGTATTCTATATAGTTCCCAAATTGCTAGCCTCTGTTGACATCTCATTCTTGTTTTACAATTGGTAAAAATGAAATTTTTTTAAGTACCATATTTCACACATCATTCTACACATCTTAATCATATCACACCCACCAAATGAATGAAGCATGATGGGTATACGTGTGATGAAGGAGCTTAATGTGTTTTAATAGTGTATGTAATGCAGGGCCACCACCAAATTTGTATACATGATGTCACTTTTGGGGTCTAGCTAGTTCCTAAAGCATAAGTCTCTATGATGACACATTCGGGTTTTACAGATCAGTAAAATCAGTAAAATGAAATATATACGTGTATATATGTTTAGCTTGTCATTCTGCATATCAAGATGTTACATCCGGATATTAGGCACATGCAGGGCTCCCAGATAGAAGAGGTTGGTTGGGGATGTAGTTTCAGGCTGACCCGTGTATGAATAACCTCATAAGAAGCTAAATAGTTACACCAGGGTTGATGAGAGGGGGGGGGGATAAGCCTGTATAAGGGACCCGTATGACCAGCAAAGGTAAATAAAATGTACATACATACAAAAAAAAAAAAAAAAGCTTATCAAATCTTCAAGAACAAAGGACCCTGTAATAACAAAGATTATCAAAAATATAGAAGGGCCCCCACCTGGATTATTAGATCTGGAGCCCTGATTAGGATGTGGGGGCCTGGGCACAAGTGATATAAAAATAAATATTGATGCACCTAGATTACATCACTTTATGTATGCATATACTGTACTAAAAGTGTAAGTGATATCACCTAGTTGCATGATCTGGTCTTTTCAAAATAATGGATAATCAGAAATGATGTCACCAGTTGTCAGAAAAAAAACCCTCAAAATGGTAGATATGTTATACCATAACTGGAAATGATATCACCATTTACCAAAAAAAAAATACACACCTGTTGAATTTTTTTTTTGTGCTACATCCCTTCTTCAGTAGACTAGAGGCATTTATGCCCCCCCCCCCCCTTTTTTTTTCAGGAAACTTCAAAAATGTTCAAGAAAACTTAGAAATGTTCATAAATTTCTATGATGATGCCATAGCGAACAACCTGTATTTGACATAATGCATTATGGGTAAATTACATTATGGGAATTACCGGAATTTATTTCACCAAATGAAAAAAAAAAAAACTCATAATGATATATATTGCATATTGTAACAAGAAGTTATGTCAACAGTAGCAGGAAAAAAAAATGTGTCCGTTGAAAGATTTTTGCATGAAATTGTAATTGGTGACATCATTTCTGGTTATACCAAAATCATAATCTACTTAGGCTATGCCAAAATTTAGGGCTTTTCCTGTTTGATGATACAGTATAATCACAAGTAATTAAGAATAGTAACCAAAACTTTCAAATAATTTTAACACACCTTATACTGCTTTCACATGTTACTATATAAATCTTAATATACTGTAACTCCAGACCTTTTGAATACAGGTAGAGATGTAAGACTAATGATCATAGATATCATTAAAATAATAAAAAGATAAGACAACATTTTATTTTCACCAGAGGGTAAAAATATAAATTTAAATCAGTTTGACTAATGTTAACTTAAATTTTTACATTTATTTAATGAAACATTAAATAATATACTTTTCTCAAATGTAATCGGGGGGGAAATAAACACTCGGGAACAATGTTGTCCACGAGTTTTTTTTCAAAATTTTGAGATCATTTACATCTCTATTTTATATCAAATAGCATACAGTATGTGAAGATAGGTCAATCATGAATTTGATGGAGAGGTTAGTGCTAGTTAAATTTTTGACATAAATATTGCCTTAAATTTTTTTTTTTTTGCTTATTAGCCTATATGTTGGAAAATTTTCTTTGATAATATAATAATTTTGACAATTCAGTTAAGTCTAAGAAATCAGCATGTAAAACAAATTTTCAATAGGGAATAACAGAAATGCTAAGGTTAGGGGAAGTGATGAAAACAAAAATAGTATTTACTTTATTCTACTCACTATTATTAGCCTCTTATTAGGTTGTTGCTAAAAATTACACAGCACCAATAAGATGTAGATATTAGTGGAGCGCTGGATTTGAATTTAGGCTAATAGACATGCATTAACATTTATTCATAGAAAAAGATTACCATAAAGAATGTGAAATAAATGAATTAATCTCTGAGACTAACGCAACATTAACAAAAGCATAGAAGATTATTATTAATTACTTTTTTCATTTTGACAGGTTATCATTTTATCTTTTTTTTTTTTTGCAAATCATGTAATTTCAAATAATTTAGTGTAATTTGACAAGTGGTAGGAATTCTAAAATTGTGTTATTCCAAAGACATGTAAATCAAATTTGTGTAAAGATAAATGATTTGATGTTTCTAGTTTTCATTCCGAGCCCCCCCAAAATGGACGCTATTAAGCAGAAAATCATTACATTCCCATTGAAGGGAAAATGGAAGAGAAAATTTCATGTTATAACATTTTATAGTTTTGTGACCTCTTTCAAATTTTAAGACTTTGGCAAAACTTTAATACAGACCCCCTTCATCAGTGCTTTATTCACTAGATTTAATATTCTGACATCAGTTGTGGTGGCCATCTTGGGTGATCTGGAAAGTAAACTCTTGCCCATTTGAGTAGACTAAAAGTTAATCTATTGTTAAAGTAAAATGAATCAACTAATTTGATTTTTTATTATTGTACTTAATATAAGTACTAAAATTTATTACACTAGAAAAAATATTTTTTCTTTTCAAATACGGTAATACTGTCCTGAAACATCAAGAGGTGACTTCAGTTTTAAAATCAATATGTAAAATCTCAAATATATTCAAATCAAATTAATAAATATACTATAAACTGTACACGTAGAATTACTGTAAAATTAACTACATCCTTACAAAAAATATAACTTCTGTTAACTGATGAAAAGTTTTAAATCTCTTAAATGTTCACAATTAAAAATATATGAAACCACGATGAACAAAGTGTTTAGATGGAATCATATCGGATGACTGGACGATTTTGGCATGTCAGACGATAGTAAGTGTAATTGCATCCATCCTAAAAAGATACCAAAAAATATTTATGAAATTAAAAAGTAAATAGAAATTTAGATATTTATAATATACAGTAATACAGCTGAGAAGATATTTTTATTTTCGATTGTATCATTCAAATGTTTTATAAATAAAATAAATTTGTAGATTATCTTAATTGTACAATTTCAAAAATAAATAATATCAGATGATTCTCCTCCCCTTCCATTAATAATAGTACATAGTCTAGTTATAACCTTTGTTCCATTGTATTAAGATCTTCAAAATCATATATCTTTTATTTTCCATCAGAAAGAAATGAGAGGGTTTCTTTTGTTTACTCTAAGTTGCACGCAATCCTACAAACTTTTTTTTACTTCTAAAGAACTTGGTCAAATTCTAAGAATTGGCCTAATATGTGAGAATTATTGGCTCAAACTTTAATCGCTTTTCCCCTTAATCTACAGTAATTACTGTAGATAAAAAAAAACATTTAAAAAATAACCTATTTTTAGTGGTTTAAAAGGTGTTAAAATCATATCATTGGCTTTTGCATTAAAACTATCGTATGGTTTAACAACTTTGTCTTTGTCAAAACTTTGGGCGAGTAATATGATTGCTAAAGAAAGATTAGCGAATAAAAAAATTATCCTTTTATTTCCCTTCTCTAAAATTAAAAATGATAGATTTTCATAATTTGAGTTGAAACTTGTATTTCGTGGCATAAACAGGTATTTCCTGTACACTTAGAAATAATCAAAATGTAGCTGCACAGTAATAGATGTAGCGTAAGATGAGGACTTTCCGATATATTTTTTCCCTGGAGTTGAATCCTGCAAATCATTGAATAAACAAGCACTCCCTGTACTCTCAAGAATTTGAAAAATGTAGCTGTACAGTAAAGTAATAGCCTGAGACAAGTCCAGCTTCTAACTTTAATTGCCGCATAACATTTCCAATAATTACAAGTAACGAACAGTTGCGATATGGCCGGCTTCCTATTTCAATTTATTCCCCAAGATTTTTGGTAGAAATAATAGTCAAAATTCTTACACGCAAAAAGCAGAGGATGATCTGATCAAAATGGACCAATCCATTGCAGAAATATTCAATGCAAGTCACACCAATCCACAGTAATGCAATCCTGAATCAAAGCCCTTGACATTTTCCTGAGTACCAATAGACCGAGGGTTTCCACTGATTGTTAAAAGACTTTATATTTTTCCTGTTCCTGAATGCCCATCAGTCTAAGTATCAGTGGTCCAAGTACAGTAAAATTTGATATAAGAAAAAAAAAAACTAAAAAAAAAAAAAGTTATTTACAATTCAATTTTTAAAA
>PXIH01S0009466.1:8749-20401 GCA_003024985.2 Euperipatoides rowelli | reverse complement strand
AAATAGGCCTATCTATTCCTTCGACATTCAATCCAAAAGTTCATATTGATGAATTGAACATATAAAAATTAAATCTATCTGGAAAGCACCAAGTTGGATCATTGTTCATTTAGAGCTTATATGGTGGAAAAGGGAGACAAGATTAATTCATGTTAGATTTTCAAATTTTAATGGAAATTTTAAAGAAGAAGAAAAAAAACATAAGTTTTAAGAAGTATTTTGTCACATATTATGACCTTAACGATTGGGCTAACATCAGGAAATTCTCTGCATTAAAAAGAAGAGTTCACAATAGAAATCTTTGGTGATCCATGAGCATTTACCTCTGCCTCAGTCAATGCACTTGATGATGATGATGATGATGATGAAGAGACACCTAAGTGTACTTTAGTCACTAGAGGCTAATGTGCCTAAATGTTTTTCAGGCAAAACTCTTAACATCCCAAATTTGGAAGCCAATTTTCTTTCTTGAATATAGTTTAGTACTTTTTTTTCCACAGGTAACTAAAGAGATTGATTTTGCATTTCTGATTGTACATATTAATTTTATCTCATTGCAAAATGGAGAACTTACATCCTAACTGTTTTGTAAACTGGGGCAGTACTGTAGAAAACTACAACATAATTATATACTAACTACGTTTCTTGCTATATTTTTTAAATAATCTCTAAATGTTGATTTATACTGTCATTAAACAAATTTAAGACAATATATTTAAGATTAGTAAACTGTTATAGATAAAAGTAAACAAATTAAATTATTTTTATATTATTGTGAACAAATTTGATTTCCTGAATTTTGAAAATCATTTGCTCTGTCATAATGAAAGAAAACAAAGTAGTGCAACAGCTTAGTTATTTCAAAATAGATTTATGAGAAGAGTGAACTACATTTTTCAAATGTAGTTTTATCTAGTTTTTTTTTCTAGTAACAAATAGCTATAATTTGGTACAAGAAAAATATAGCTTTTACAATAAATTGCTGTGAATTATAAACCACAAATTATTTTTTATTCATTTCAACATTGGTATTGTAACATAATACTGTATGTACAGTGTTTGTTAATTTACAATTTTATTTCCTTTTACTGATACAATAATTTATAATTCAATTGATCATTAAACTCTTGTTATAACTCAATAAGGAGGTATAGCCTAACTTTATTATTGAATATATTCACACTTAACATATAAGCCAGTGTCTAAAATTCATACAAGATCTATCAATCACTCATATCCTTTATTAATTATGTAAACTATTATTATCTTTAAAATTTTAATCAATAACTAAAAATTATATCAAAGAATCCCAATTGGTATACATTAAAACAATAGAAATTGTCATAAACTCAAACAAAACAATAGAAATTTGAAATAGAAATTCAATTAAAATATTTTTTCCAAATGGATTGAATATTTATATTTTTTTCAAGTTTGCTGTTTTGTGTAAATAAGTTGTAATGTAATATCATTAAATATTTGATTATTTCTGATAGTTAAAATGGTTAATGAATGAATAAATATTCAATTATAATATCAATTGAAATGAAATAGGCACGGTAATTGATTTATTAATTATGACGTGATATAAAAATATGTAAAGACATTTTCTTATTGTTTGCATTCATTGTGTTTCACAAAGTCTTAACAATAATGAATAAAAAATGATCACAGGAAATAATTGAATTATATATACACAATAACAAATATTTAATTTAGCAATATACATTATGTGAGAAATAAAATTTATCCAATATGTTATTCAGTTGTTTTATAAATTTCTTAATAACAAATAAATGAACAAAGCAAATGATAAATTTCTCAACTTTTTTTGTTGTCAAATGTATTAGTTTTGACAAAATATTAGAAAAATATACTAATGTAGTGTTTCTAAATGAATGCTAAAGTGTGTAGCCAAAAGTAGCCACTGAATTCTAAAACTATATACAGTGCACTGAGAAATTTTTGCAATGCGAATATTTAAATAATCTGTCAAAAACATAGAAATTAAATTTAGCTTATATTAAATTTATTGTTTCAATTTTTTATTTAATGCCAGAAAAACATTTAAGGGGGTGGGAACAGGTAGAGGCAGGGGTTTTGTTATGCAAATACAAAACTGTAGCTTTTATGATGATGATGATGATGATGATTGATTTTCACCTAATACGATATTTGTATGAATATAAAATAATTAGATGAGATTATAATTGTAGATTATGTTTATTAACACAAAATTAGATTAATTAGCTGCTTTCCATGTTGCATTGGTTTCATCGGGCTGATTATACATCCAAAAATAATTAAAACATTAGTTAACTTTAATGGTAAATTTTTACCCTTACAGTTAACTGATGTTTTAACTGTTTTTTGGCTGTATAATCAGCCTGATGAAACCAATGAAGCATGGAAAGCAGCTAGCTAATTTCATTTTGTGTTAATAAACAATCTATAATCTCATCTAATTATTTTATATTCGTACAGACATCGTAGTCGGTGAAAATCAACTTTTATTACAATATGTACTCATTGGACATTATTATTATTATTATTATTATTATTATTATTATTAAAAAAAGGAGACTTTCTTGTGCACGTTGTGCAATTAATAATAAAAATACGGCACATCAATTATCGTGCATCAATTGCGTCGTAGTTTTATTATTATTATTATTAACAGTTAATAAGCAGAAACAAAGGACTTTAGAAATATATCAAAGAAATTTATAATTATAAAACTAATTTAGAGTTATAAAATATTTGTAAAACTAAATTTTAGCTAGTTTTAATATATCAAATCTGAGCTGGACACTAAATACGCCAAATTAAATCGGTAGCTAAAATTTCTCTCACTGTATTTCATTTTTATTTCTTTAAAAGTAATTATTTGAGTGTTTTAATTATTTTTCAATACTTAATTATAAATTGAGACAATTAACAAAGTAAATTTGCTATTTTAAGAGCTGAAGGGTACATAAAGATGTGCTAACCTTGCCTCATTAAGTTCCGTCTTTGTTATTTTGCTACTGTTGTTTTTAAAACTGATGCTCTGACTCACTGTAAATGAACTTTTAAAAAGTTGCAAAAATTCTATATCAAGAGGTAAAGGAAAAGTTGGTGTGGAATGTTTAGGGTTTACTAGCATAATGTTAATACTCATGAATTTCCTCAGTGTATGGTAGCCTATGTCTCAATAGTCTTACTGCAAAAAGTATGGAACAAATCATATTGAAACAACATTGGTATGGGTTGTAAATTACAAGGCAATAAGTTTGGTTTTAAAACACAAACCACCTGGAGGACCATAGAGCATTAGGATGCCAGAATCTGTCAGTGCTGTGAGACAGTCCATTGTTCAATTGTTCAAAGATAAAGCTCATAAATATGCTTTGGGGTTGTCTGATCCAACTGTAAGGAGAATATAATGTAAAACCTGTGGCCTTAAAATTTACAACCCATACCAATATGTTTTTTCATTCCTGAACAGCAGCATTTCAACAAAGCACAAAGTGGATACGAAAAAGCTTTCTGCCTGGCGATGACAGTTTGGCAATGTTTTAAATAAATGATTCAATAACAAACGCATGGGGCACATATGTGCAAGACATGATGATTACAGAAAATGGTAAGGTATATGCTTTTGGAAGACACAATTTGGTCATGCCATGCTGTACTAGTGCCAAACCAGTGGATGCGTTTCTGCCTGGCGATGACAGATTGGCTATGTTTTGGATAAAGGATTCAATAATGAACGCAAGGGGCACACGTCATGTGCAAGACCTCGTCCTGTATATTGAAAAGTTATTGAAAGTAGTAAATATAAATGTTTTGTATTATTTAGTTGTGATGTAGGCTATTATTACTTTGAAATAACTTGTTGAAAGCTTCAGAAGTTATATAGATCTCTTCGGTTCCTGTTATTAAAAAAAAAAAAACAGGTAATTCTATGTATAAACAAAATATTTTGATTTTATTTTTGTATAGAAAAATGATGAAGAAATGTATCTTCTTCAGATGTTTCATTTTAATTTTTTTGATTGATAAAGAAATAGTTAAATATAAGAAATATCACAAATTATAAGACCTAGACCTAATATTAAGATAAATGAATAATAAACAAAGCTTAAAATGAATTAAAATTCCAATATAGCATTTTATATACCATTTTTTTTTACCTATCTAATGATATATAATATATAATATATATTTACGGTACCTAAAATTTTTGGTTTTTTTATAAGACTAACAAAATAGGTTATAAATAATTATTTTAATGCATTGATTATTTTTTTACTATTAAATAAATTTTTTTATTAACAAAAAACACAATTGCATAAAAATATTTTTTAAATAAAAAATGATTGTTACAAGTATTTGCTGTAGTGATTAAAAATCAGTTTTTAATTAATTTTAAATTTTTTTCTATCCTTTTGATTTTATAAAGGATAAATTGACAATAAAATTATAAGAAGAAATAACTGGCAAGACAAAATATTTTTCTTTGATTTTTTTTTATCTGATGGTTAGGATTCTAACATTTTGATATGGCATATTTATTAATTTTATGTAATTAGCAGTATTTTTAAAAATGGAATACATCAAATTTACATTTTATTTTTATATCTTAACTTTTTAAATTAATTTTTAATTCACCATTATAGAGATGTTCTGTAAATGTGTTTTAACTATTTAGCATATAATATAGGCTATTTTTTCTTCTGCACTTTTGAAAAAATACGGGAATGAGTTAGATATGGCTCAGTTGTTGAGTTTGATTGCATGGATGGGTAATGGTAATTTTATTTGCTTTAAATTTTTAAAAAATAAAAAATAAATTCATTATAGCAGGAATGAGTTTCACCTCAGGCACAATGTCAATCTATGTCCAATCTAAGGTAAAGATTGGACATAGATTGTCATAATAATAAAGTTAATATAATGGTTACATAATCGGCAATAGTCAGGTCTGGGAAACTTCTCACTCCTCCTTACTTCCCCCTCTAACGGTATTTTGTTGAAATTAATTCAGCAGTAAAAGAGTTAACCTTAATAAAATTATTTATTTTAGAACATCATATGGATTTTAGAACTACTCTATATGAATATGTTAACGTCAGTGATGCAAATCCAGAAATAACTCTAACTGGTTTCTTTGTTCCAATATTCAATTAGACCTTGTCATATATTGTGGCATTTTTTTGATTCAGAAACTATCAATTTTTATTTTGATATACAATGAATCCTAATATTTCTTATGTATTCTAATAAATGGATGATTTTTTAATCTTATTATGCACGACTAGCACATTTGTGATAATTCATGTTTTTGCTTCCTTTGAATGATATTAAATCACTGGAAAAAATGCACTTTGCATGAACTCTTGCCTAATTGGTGCTTACAGTATCTGAAATCAAAGACTTTCATCAGTATCATTATCATATCAGCATCTTATAAATGTTCGTCTGAACATTTATTTATTTAATACTTTTTTTGTAAACTATTTGATAATCCTTATCCCTTCCTTATTTTTAATTTCAAAATGGCTTTTCTACTTTTTTATTTTTATTTTGAGCATATTTATCAAAGAGACAAAATGAACCTGTTCCTAAACTTAATCTTAAGTACTGTATCTTAAACTAAGCCATTATATTTATATGTCAATAAAGAATAAGAACAATAATTTACTTAATTCACTTAGATCTAAGTTCATAGTACTCACATTTTTAAATATTTGATTTCAGCAAACAAAAATTCTAAGTTTAAAACAAATAATTAATATAATTTTATTATTATTACTCATTTTTATAATTCTTACTATTTATTCATCTTAGAATGTCATTAATTTGCTATAGATTTACCTTTTATTATTTTTATTGCAATCTATTATGTTGCTTAATGGACTAATTCTTCTATTTTAATGTACACATAATGATATCAGAATCAGTCAAAATGTATTTTCTAAATTGACTAAGAAGATTTTTGTATGAAAAATACTCATCTTTAAAATTAAATGATATTATGTTGGCACCTATTGCATAAAAATTGCATTATTAATACCGGCGGTCACCTAGTCTATGAAATTTATGTTCATTTTAAAATTTTATTCTATCCTAGAATAGGCACCTATTTGGATAAACTAATGTGACATAACTCAATGCACAATCCACAACGTTGTACTTTGCCTCAGGTATGTTTCGGACAGTTTAGCACCTGTCATACCATTTAATAGTAACCAGCCCACGGATCCAGAATTAGTATTGTGTTTTGAATAATACCCTGATAAGTCCACAGATGATCACAGAATACAGATCGGAAAAAGAGTCCTTGCTAAACTTATAATGCCCACAGCATATACGTGTATGGTTATTTACCAGACGGATTAGCACCCAGGTAGAAAACCAACTCAGTTATATCTCCACTGGCCAAAAAGTATAAACTAAATTTACCTTTTATACAATGGCATCAAATTACCTAACCAAAAAAGGTTCATAATTATTATAAAAAATATAAGAAATGGTAATTTGTTGTTTTCATCACTTGCTCCTACTCTTAGCATTTCTATTATTTGCTATTGAAAATTTGTTTCATTTGCATACCAATTTCCATGAAAACATCCCCAACGTAAATCAAGAATTAATTGTATAATGCTAGATCACATGATGTATCATTGTTAGACTCAGTTTAACTCCATTGGACCTACTTAAACATGTGGGCATTTAGTTCCATGAGTTAAAGCAACTGAAAAAAAAAAAAGGCATAAACATTTTGGTAAAAGTATAAGTTAGTACTAATTTAAAATGGATTTTTTTTTATGATTTCATGTCAAAGAAAATTAATAAAAAAATAAATAATTGCACTTTGTTAAAAAAAAAAAAAAACTATCCAAAAAATAAGAGTTATTTAAAAATCAAATTTTTAAGTTAATCCTTTTAACTCTTCTTCCTTTGTACGGTAGTGCTAAAAGTATCCTGTAGGCAGGGTTGTTTGTAAGGATTTGATGAAGAGTAAATAAACAAGATACTATAAGTTAATTCTTTACAATTGTTAGGGAAATGGTTATTTTTATAAGTACTATAATAAATAGCACAATAAAACATTCTATAATAATTTTGGTTTTATTCTTTCATTTACCTTCATGTCTAAATAAGTTTTTTAATACTCTATATCTCCAATAAAGAAATTACATTTGGATTTTACAACTTTAGAAATGTTGAAAAATGGGGTGTGTGTGTGTGTGTGTGTTAATCTTTGGCTCTTGCCTAATATAGTGGGTGAAAGTGTGCTAAGCCTAATAAAAGGCAAATTATTATAATTTATGGATTATAACAACTGAAGAATTTCAGTTTATTAA
The DNA here is from genome assembly GCA_003024985.2 of Euperipatoides rowelli. Classification (NCBI taxonomy): domain Eukaryota; kingdom Metazoa; phylum Onychophora; class Udeonychophora; order Euonychophora; family Peripatopsidae; genus Euperipatoides; species Euperipatoides rowelli. The sequence continues at coordinate 13,049 of PXIH01S0009466.1, read as the reverse complement.
TACTTTGGTTTGATTTTCAAAACTGTATTAATATGCCAGAAACTAATTAGAATTCAGAGTTTTTTTTTTTTTTTATAAAAAAAAAAAAAAAAAAAAATCTTGTCTTAACTGACCTATCACGTTTTTTTTTTTATATATAAACTAGTATTTTTTTGACAAACACAGGCCAACCGTATGAAATTATTGTATAATTTAAAAATGTGTGTATGTTAAAACAGGGTTAGGGTCTTTATTTAATTTTACATTGTATAATGTAGGCTACTTCAATTTTGTTATTTTAATAAACCAAATAATAATATCTGTAAGCCAAACAAAAAAGGAGATTGCATAATAAATGCCTTGGATGAATAGCTTATGATAGATGGCCCACTCTACACTAAGATACTTGTGTTTCATTATTTCTCTAGCTTTTAATTACTCTAGGCAAATTGTGCGGCGATTTATTACATAAGCAAAATAATATACGCCGCCGTATACAAATAATTTTTACTTTTAGTACACCAATTTTTTAAAGCTTCAAACTGATATTCTTTATTTAAAAATGTTGAATTAATTTATAAATATGATTCTATAAAACTTTTAATCAACCAGTCTGTATGAACGTGTCTCTTGTATTAATCCATAATTACGCTCCCATCAGAAGATGATGTTCTGACAGTATCTTTCCCTGCCAAAATATCTTCACCATCCATAATAAGTTAAATTAAGTAATCTAGTTATTAAAAAATAAATAAACAGAAAGAATTGAACATAAAAGATTTCTCATTCTGTGCTATTGTTTGCTTTTGATGACATCACAAAATACTCTAGGAACCAATGAATTGTTTATATGACCTCTGACCTATGTAGAAATATTTATTAAATTTCATTTTTAAATAACTTTTTTTTTAACCAAGAAGAATTTTTTTTTTTGTAATTTTTTTTTTGAAATGAAATCATAAAAAAAAATCCATTTCATGTGACCTTTAAGTAGTATTTAATAATCACCAAACTGTGAATGTCCTGAAGTATTTTCTAGCATAAGAGATTTACAAGTTTTTTTTACTTCTGCTCTTCACTTTAAAGAAATACTGAATTCAGACATTTTAAATTTCTTAATTTTGATCAAACTAAATATTTTAGGGGTCAGGTAACATTTTTCACGGGACAAATCTTATTATTATGAAATGCGTTCCACAATAAGATATGTATTTATTCGGTATAGATGGAGGCTGTTAAGTTGATATATGTGACTAAATTTTTTATTTGCTAATTGCAATATTTTCACCGTTATTCACTGGTGAAATTAAGGGTTGGTTTGAGTTACATCTATTTTTAGATAGCTGCTGGCTATTCAGAATAGCAAACTCATTTTCAAATAAAATCTCATTTTCTCCAGCTAATACTGGAGAAAATAAGACTTGTTTATTTGAATCCCTTGCATATTTTACGATCTATCATGGTTAAATTATTTTTATTTTGTGTCTGAGTTCAATTTATTTTAAAGCATATTTTCTCTCATCTTTAATTTATTTTTTTTATCAAAATTCTTAACCAATTTCAAGACATCAAAACTGTTCAGTTTTAATAAATATTTTATTACTTCTTCTAAAATTCTAAATATAGTTTAGAGGGGCTCTTCTATCTTCTGATTGGCAACCTTAATTTGATTGTCCTTTACTCAGTTTGATAATGTCTTTAAAGCTAAGAAAATCTCTATTCTTTCTGTGCTTGCAAGTAACTCACACAAGATATAAACAACCCTTATCAATATTTCATTTCCTTTGGGGAAGTAGCAAAAGTACTTGCACTGGGGAGTTTTGATACAATTATTTTAACCACTAAAATAGATTTAAATTAAGTTTATACAGTGTGTGTGTGTGTGTGTGTGTGTATGTACACACACACGCACACAAGCACGCACACACACACACACACCATATAAACTTAATTTAATTGAGGCACTTGCTCCCCCTCCCTGAAATTGACTAAAAATAAAAATTTCCACAAATTATAATCGTAAAAGAGATTGAGATATGTAACCTTACAAGTTACACACTCATCAATGAGATGCCTTGTCTATCTTAAAGTTTTATTACTAGTTGGCTGGTTTTAGCCCTCAATGGGGTAATCATAGAACAAGCATTTCATCTACAGTAGATTATGGAACTTGTCAATATTTTGACTAAAGGTATAAAATTTAGATGGCCTAAGGCATATTGCAGTTTTACTGTATAATGTGATCTTCTAGTAGAGCAAATTTCCAAGATCTTGTATACTAGGACATTATTTCGCTAGTAATTATTGGGAAATTAAAAACGTCAGGGATTATTTGAAAACTGCTTAACCTTTGAGCGAGCGCGCTGTTGTAAATTTTATGACAAATTCAATTTGTAAAAGAAATATTAGCAATATGCGGCTGACTCAGATCTGAGATGTAGCCTAAAAACACCACCACATTTCATAATAATTAATATCAAATTAGTATTAAAAATCTAAACTGAACAAAAAACCAACAACTTTTAACAGAATATAGAATAGATGTAAGAAATAATTTCATTATTACTCATATTTAAAAGTTCTTGTAGTTATTGCATTTTAATTCATAGGATTCAATGAGTCGTAAAAATTACGACACACGCCATCGCCCACTCATGTTAAAAATTAGGGTGCGCCCACTTAAAGGTTAATAAAGGAGATTATCTTAATTATTTGATTGAATATAAAGAAATGATGAATTAAACTTGATTTTATATGTAAAAATAAACACAGCGCTGATAATACACTTTAAACCGATGAAAACTAATGAAAGTCACAACTATGGAATATTATATTTTTCATTGGGCCTATATTAATGAATATTCTGTACATTGTAAAATGGTTTTGTTATTTAAACACCATAGAAATTTAGTAAACATTAAATTATAGTATTTACAGTAAATGGTGTAAGACAGTAAAGAATAATGTTATTTCATTAAATAATGAGTTTTCTTCAATACTCTAACTTTTTTCACAGGAATATGGAAATATAATCATCGTACAATAACATTTTTTAAAACTGCGACTATCATCTCTAGGATTACAAACAATGCAAATTTAGCAATCCTCTCATATTTTGGGTAGCCCCAAACTACTATTAAATCAAGCCATGCCTTATATAGTGAATACATACTAATGCTTTATCTANTATTATTATTATTATTCATTCATTCTACAATAAACTACAAATGAACTATAGTCTAATCCATGGCCCAATAAAGAAAATATAAACTAAATTTAAAAATAAAAACAAATAAACAATATAATGAATTCTTAGAATAAAATATTGTTATTAACATATTTACCATAAAAGCTGAAAAAGGCTATCAATAAAATAATTTTTCATTCACTGATTTTGGTAAATAATTTTTTTTTTATGTATTTACTTTGTTAAATAATATCACAGTTTAATGAAGACATAATAGAAATTTCAGATAAGTTAATTTTAAGTTGAATGATCAAAGTCATTATGATTTTATTTTCCTGTTTATGGTAGTGTTTAAACTTGAGAAGGAATTGATTTTAAAACTATCACCATAATAATTTCCCCTAGTGCTGTTAATGTCCAACAACTGTAACAGCTGTATGTTTAGTTTCCAAAATGTCTGTGGTCTTAAACATGTCATAAAATCACATGCACTTAATAATTATTTTTGTAAGTCTGAATTAATGTAACACTTCTTGTTAAAATATATCAATAAACAAAAGTTGCATTCCAACATGAATTAATCATTAACATCCTGTATTATGTTGGGAATTGTTGGTTTAGAATTTTTCTAATAATTTTTCTTTAAAACATTAACTAACATTGCTAGCAAACAACTTTATACTGACAAAACTGAGCTATAGGCTACAAGGTATTTATGAATTCTTTATAAAACTTTTAAAACAATGATTATACTTCAGAAGAATTATGTGAAATGTTTAGGTTTTTAGAAATCTTGATCTCGAACCATTGAGTTTACCATTTGGATTATTATTTTCAGAAAATATCATTCAATCAGCCCATAGTTTGCAATACAGGACAATAAACTTATTGAAATTATTATCTCGCTTAAAACCTAGGTACCATATATCCTTTATTGATCTTTTTAAAAAAAGTAATAGGGAGAGTGGGGGAATGGTGCATAAGAGGTAATCATGCACATCAAAGTTTTCCATATACGTTTTATAATTAATGAATCTATCTAGTACTGCCCTCTTCTGGTTGAAAAATGAACCAATAATTCATAAAAATAATCTTGAATGTTTAGTTTTTAAATGTGCAAGAGCGGAAAAACGT
>PXIH01S0009461.1:19539-29860 GCA_003024985.2 Euperipatoides rowelli | reverse complement strand
AAACATAAGATTATAATATATATATATATTATCATCCCCATCCCCCCTCTGGTAAGCTAGTGCAAATGAAAAAAATTAACAATTTCCACTTTCTCTAGTTTGCCAAATTGCCAGACGATACACACACACACACAAGTACTATATACTACATATAATTAGCCTATAAAGTATAAATGTACAATTAATTTGAAGTTTGATTGCTTTGCATTAAGGCGGTGGTTCCAAACTTTGTTAATGGCACCCTTTTTTCATAAATATTTTTTTTCCTGTCTTCCCAATCCTCCACATTCCCCACATATTTTTGATAAAAATTAAATAAACTTACAAATAAATTTTTTTTGTAAATTAATGAGAATTTAGTAAACTGTTCAATCTCATTCTAATCTCACAAATGCTACATAATCATTCTTCACAATACAATGTCATTCATTGGTTGCTGATAAAAACTTGAGATTTTATAGGTTTGGCTCATTAATTTGNACATTATTTTGCAAATCATTATTTTTCATTTGGATTTGATTAGGCTTCTCCTTAGATCTGGAGTCACCCTTTTTTAGGATGTTAGCCTTACTATCCAACTCCCCATTCATCCCACATTGTCCCTCTATCCATCTCCCCCCTTTATTTCCCACATTTGAAGTAATACTTAAACCATCCCATCCACTCTCCTCCTCCCTCAAATCACTGCCATTTACTCATCCTATCCACTTCATTTGTTCACTCACAACCCTCACTCTCCACTATCTTCTCCCTTCTCACTTCAGTCCCTCAATTCTAACATCATGTTTTACATCCTCTTCATCTCTCCCACATAAATGACATATTGTCTCCTCCCCTCCCCCCACAAACTTTCTTTTCCTAACTTTAGTTCCCAAACTTCCTGCCCTTGCCGGAAACAACAACATAATTCCCCTGTCATTCCCATATAGTGCTCCTTCTTCCTTATATTTCTCTCATACGTATAGTTCACTAATGTTTATCCTGTCAACCCTCTAGCCATCTCCTCTCCTCCTCTCTAACCATTGCCCTAACTTGATTCACCCACTTTTTAAGATCCATTCCCTCTATCACTCTTTTCATGTCCCCTTCCCATAATCCCAAATAAAATCCTATTCTATCTTCATCAACCAGCTTTGCCATCTTTATAACTCTCTTCCACCATCCTGATTTTGTTTTCCTCATAAAATCATCCCTAAACACTCATTTACATACTCTTTCTTCTCCCATCAGTTTCATTCTACCATACCTCTTTAACTTAGCACTCTTTACCCTATCCTTGAAAGTACTCCAACCCATATTCCCTGAATAGCCTCAACTGCCATATACATATTTCACCCTAAAGCATATCTACCTATCGCTCTTTGAGCTTTCTCTATTTCTTTCCTTACATTTCTGACATTACAAATACATTGTTTCCATGCATGATCACTGGCACTGCTATCCCCTTCCACAATATTCTACTCACTTCAAATCTGCTATAGCTCATACATGCTACTCTTTTAATTATACGCTTATTTATTTTTATTTTTCACAGCACTTTTCTGTCCCATCGCCTTAAATATTATTTACCTGTACCTATCATTACTCCTAAGTATTCATATTGTTCTACTTCATCTATGTTCCTATCTTTCAAATTCCATGTCCCATTTTCCCTTTTATTAATCCATATGTTTGATTTATCTACATTAAACTCCATCCCAAGCTCACCACCTATCCCACTGTATCTCTCTAATAATACTTGCATATCTACTTTACTTTCAGTGAAAAGAACTATATCATCCGCAAACATTAGTCCTGGCAATCTTTTCCGTATTCCCTTCAAATACATTCCTCTCCCCGAATCCATTATCCCTCTATCTAACTCACCCATATATAATACAAATGAAATAGGCGATGGGACAACCCTATCTTAACCCTGTTTTAAATTTAATCCCTTTAGAATTCATCCCTTCCCATTGATATATATTTATATTATCCTTGTAATATCCAATCCTCTCTTATCTTTTTCTGGAACAATATTTTCCATAGAATTTCCCTATCCACCCTATCATATGCCTTACTTAGATCTAAAAACCCTATACCATTCTAGTATTCTCTCTCAAACTTCTCTCAATATGCTGCGATTTATAATAGACAATCCCCCTGCCCCATATTTCTATCCTTCCTAAAACCATGTTGTAACTCACCCAAAATTTTCTCTTTCTCTATCCATTCCTTTATTACATACATAAATATTTTATAAAATACACTCATTACCACTATCGGTCTATAATTTTCTAGATTCATTTTATCTTTTCCTTTTCCCTTAAAAATTAGTCTAATTCTCGTCTCCCTCCATTCATCTGGTATGCTCCTTCCATTGAAAATATCTTCCATACATTTCCTTCAAACTCCCCTCCCCTCTCAAAACTTTTACCATCTCTATTGCGATACCGTCTATAACTCTTCATTTTATCTATTAATGATTAAACATTCCCTAATCTATTTTAATACTGCCTTTTCTCCTACATTTATTCATGTTGTTCAACTCGCCCACCTTAATTCCATTGTCCCCCCCTATCACTCTCCCCCTCCTCTATTTCATTTACATACTTATCTAGGATATTTTTAAGATCTATTTCCTCATTGTTTTCCACTTTTACTTCCATTATTACCTGTACCGGTATCTCTTTTTCCCTACTCCCTTTCTATTTTTGACATCTCCAAAATTTTGTACATCCTTCCCATCCTCTTTTTATTTCTTCCATTAATTTTCTATCCATCTTATCCCTAATACTCATCTACTTTTATTCTGGTCTTTCTCTTTCTTATATAGTTTTCACATTTTCTTTTAATTACTCCTTCTTTCTCTTGTTTGTTTTTTAAACTTTTATTGTAATCCCTCTTTTCTTTTTTTTTATCTTTTATTATCTCTTTTAATTCTTTACTCCATCCCTTTATAAGTTTACTGTTCTTATTCTTCCTCTTATCCAAATTCTTTCCAGCACATTCTTTCATTATCTCTATCAATTTCTCATACTCCATTCCTTTATCATACTTTAATATCCCATTTAGTTCTTTACCAAACTTTACTAGCTTTTCCATATGTTTGATATCCCAACCTTCTCCTATTTCTTCCCTATTTTCTCTAGTCTTATCTATACTTACACATCCCAACATAACAGTTAATAAGTTATGGTCAGATACACATCCTTTTTCTTCTTTGTCCCAGATTTTTATTTCCTTAACCTCATTTACCCACTCTCTACCCACCAATATATAATCTATTACTGATTTTTGTATTATTCTACACCATGTAATCACCCCATCACACACGTTCATCGTATTCCTTATTTCCATACTTGTTCTTATATAAATCTCCTTTAGCATTTTTCCATTTCTATTTTCATATTCTCCCATTTCTTCTATATGTCCATTAAAATCTCCCATTAACATCACTTTTATGCCCTTTTCTTAAAATCTTTCATATCCCTTTCCATACATTAATATATTACCCTATTCCATTCGTTGTCCACTTCATCCTTATTTGATGAAATATAAATATTCATAACATTATCTTATTTTTACCATTCCCTATCTTAATTCACATATGTTCCTTAGATCCCTCTCTCTCTCTACTATATTAGATCCTTTCATTTCCCATACCCTTATCCCCCTCTCTTCTCATCACCTTCCCTATCTTTTCCCACCCATTCCCCCTCCAAATGTGGTAATTCCATATCCCTTAAGTGTGTTTCCGTTATTCCCATGTCATTTATTTTTTCAAATTCACACATCCCCATTAATTCATCCCATTTATCTTTCCTCCTCCTCCCTCTCTGCATATTTATAAACCCTATCTTTGTTTTATTTATTTCCATTCTGTTTTCTTTTATAGATTTTCATCTTTCCCATTAATTTCATCTCTATTCTTCTTCTCCCTTATACTTCCCTTTATTTCTTCACATACTCCTACCTCTTTAACCTTTCTCATCCTACTAATTTCTTTTATACAATTTCCCAAAATAAATTCTCCCTTCCTATTTAGATGCAACCCGTCCCCCCCCTATATAAACAATCATTATAAAACCTTTGTCCCAAATTATGAAAACCCACCCTCCCCTCCTCACAAAGCTTACTTAAACCTTCATTTACTCTTTCTATTTTCCCATTCCATTTACCCCTATGATCAAACCTTGGCAAAATACCTATCATATTTACATTACTCGCATGTTTCTTTGCTGTTTCAACTAAATCCCTCATTCCCTTCATTTCATTTTCATTCAGCTTTTCCAAATCATTAGTCCCCCCTAAAATTATTAGATGTCCCTTTCTTGCACTTTTTTCGATGGTATCCCTTATACCCCTAATCCTAGCTCCCCCCAATGATATCCTACACCTCTCCCTAATATTCTCCCCATTCCATAAATTCCCTACACCTCTTATACTTGTAGGGGATTCCTATCACCTACAAGTATTTCTCCACTATCCATATTTCCCATTATCTCCTTCGCTCCATGTTTTTCCATTATTTCTTTTCCATCGCTTATTTCTTTCACTATTTCATCTTCCCCCTTCCTTTTTAAATTTGTTTTTATCTTTCTCATTTTCTACACTTATTTCTCCCGCCTCGTCTATTGACTCAAATTCTTCTGAATTATCCCATTCTGTTTCCGATTCCTCATAGTAATCTTTTTAATACTATCATGATCCATAGTTACCATATTTTCTTCAATGACCTTCCCCATTTATCCACCAATCCCTCTAAATCTATTTAAATCTGTCCCATCCTTTCTTCCAACAAATCAACTTTATTTTCCATATTCCCTTTAATTTCTTTATTCTCTTTATCCCCCTTATCTTTATCTAACACTCCTATACTCATATTTTTAATCATTACTAAACTTTTTCTACCTCGCTTTTTAATGCCCCAAACTCTATTCTCATTTTCTCCATTTCCTTACTCTATGTATCCATCCTGTTTCTTATAACTTTGACCTCTCTTATTTCAACTATACAATCCCTGCATATCCATAAACCCTTTACTTTCCCCTTCCCCACCCCCACATACTTAAAATGCACCCATTTCAAAGACATGTCACATTCCACCATTTCTCCTCCTCTCTTTACATCACACTTTCTCACAACTTCCCTCAAACATACTTATCCTTTCTCTAACACCCTGTGCATAACTTCTCCTTCCACCTCTCCCCCTCCCCCTACTTCATTTTCTTCCCTTAAAGCTCCCATTCCCTCCTCATCCACCCCCTTCATTCCACCTTCAGTCATTTTGTTGATTTTAAATTATAAATAATATCCTTAGATTATAAATCATAGAATATAATTTTATTTATTATTTCTATCCTAACTCACCCAAGCCAAAAAATCTTTTGATTTATTATACTATCGTACTATCACACTTCATAGCCCTCAATCTATGTACGTATTTCTGCTCAGGAAAAACTATGTAAATTACTTTTATTTATTTTTTCACCCCTAACAAATATATCGCTCACTAAATCAATAAATCAAATAATAAACCTAACGATTTATCAACTCAATTACTTATAAAACAATTCAAAGTATCAACTTCAATGATCGAACTCCAAATATTCAACGTTACCCATCACGTTTATTCCAACACTCGCACTCAAATATTGTCAATTCAAAATACAATGCTCAATAAGTCAAAATGTAAATTCCATTATTCAGCCCAAATAAACTATAATTAGAAAAGTTAATGAATAAATAAAGTAATAAATGAATTAAATAAATTTCACTCAATTAAATTGAAGTATCAAAACTTAATGAATGAACTATTCAAACGTTAACCGTCACATCAAAACTCACATTCAAATTTTCGTCAATTTCACATACAATGTTCAAAATCCAAAAAAAATCACAAACTCAACCACTCCGTCAAAGTCAATTAGATAAGTAAACAAAGCCTCAAATGAAAAAAGTAATAAAGTAATAAGATAATAAAGTAATAATTGAAATAATGTCACCCGATACAGCTTCCACCAAGTTTTCAAGCTCTTTTCATAGTGACATTAGCTACCTCTAGTGGATAATCTGTGCACTGCCCTCTAGTAAGAATGAAGCTAATTTTACAGTCCAATTTAGAAATGCTCATTTTGTATACAATCATATATTGAAATTATAATGCTAGTAAATTTCATTAATGTATCACTTGTAAGATAACTAATATAGATATTTCTGCTTCCTCCATGCCATGAAAATGTACATAAATTAAAAAAACTGAGATAAGGAAAAGTTAAATAAGTCAAATCAACGTTTTTTTCTTTTTGTGAAATCAAGGAATTAAATAAACAACTCTTATAGAATATATTCATTTTTGGTCAACAACATTTGAGCTGGCGATGTTGTCACCACCGTTTCCACCACTTGCTTGTTTATGCTTATTTTTTAAAAAAAATTATCTTTAAAATAATTACTATTCTACTCCGCTCAACAATTTTATTTATAATTTTATGTTGTTAAAGAACAGGAGGGCACAACCTTTAAACACTTCAGTACCAGTTTGATTTTAACCGAACACTAACTTTTTCACCAGCTTATGAAAAAAAAGTTAGGTGGGGAACAGGGGACATGGAGTGCCAGTTGTGATACAATCAAATGAGTGAGTTCATGAACAATCCAACATTACTTACTACATAGTCATGTGATCATTTAAATGACCTAACGCTACTCCACTGTCACATAATCATATGAATCACCCAAAAGATTGTTCTAAGTTTCATTTTTCATTATCCTTCTCAGTCCGCACAATAAAAAGTCATGTGTCACATACGGCTTGCAGTCCACTGGTTGTGCACGCCTGGTCTAGAATAAATTGAAACTAAACTTAGTTTTTTAGCATGGCCATTAAACAAATATAAAATCTAGCTGATCTCACAGCATTGGCCCATGACAGGTAGGTTGTGGGAGTGTCATGAGTGGGATGGCAAAAATTTAATATAAAATCAATTATTGCTTGAAATGAAATAATTGTTATGGTTAGACCGATGTATCGACTTGGCCGATACATTGGCACTGATTGTTCAGTAAGTTTCCCATCTGCATTGGTAGCCGATGGTAAACTACGGAAAACAATCTGCTATCAGCACAAAACACAAGAAACAGCCAATGCCTGGCCGATGTTTTTCATTTTCACCCCCTTTCACAATGCAGTAAAAACAATAGTTAATTTAGTTTCAAGCTCAACTTTTAAATTAAAAATTATGAAATAAATAAAATAATAATTATGTAGCTTAGAGAAAATTACAAACAAAATTTTTTGATTTAATTTTAAATTTCACGAAGAACGATACAGACTACAGTAATAAAATAACGATCAAAATCATTACTCGCTGAAACTCCACTCGATATCATTATTTTAAATTATCAATGGCATATGACTCGGAGCCACTCACCAATGATAGTAATTTAAATTTGGAATCCAAATTATTATCACCTGATGACAGTACTATTGCTGGCCAAGACAGCCGTGATCCCATTTAAAGTTTCTACACACTTGCTGCTGCTGGAAATAAAAAGTGCATGATTTGCAAAGAATGCGAAAAGGAGTTTCTCAGGTAAGCCTAATCAGTTTTTTTTTTCACTTTTGTGTTTGCTGTGATAAAAATATGTTTATGGTCAAGACTCAAGATCAACAGTCAGTTTGTTGTAATCGTATTTCTCATTTATTACATGATTTGTTAACGTTAAAATGAATAATTTATTTAATTAAATGCTAGATAAATAAATATCCAAACCAATAACTCGCATGCTCTGAAATAAATAAATTTAAAACAAACAATTGGCTGTTTTCTAACTTGTTGGCTTTCTATAGTGACGTCACTAACTAGCAGATTCATTATCACTGTGTAGTATCATTTATGACATTTTTAAAATATCTTTTTTTTTTTTTTTCAATGAGCCAAATTAGCAAAACATTAGTTATCCAAATAGTTAGTAGTGAGTACTGGTGATTTCATCACCTAAATGGTTTAAGTGTATAAAAAAATATCATCAATCGGCATCAGCCATCAGCATCGGCATCGACCGATGGCAATCTCAAAACATGTCATTGGCAATTGGCATCGGCAAAAACCTGAACGAAACAATCGGCAAAAAATCACATCGGCCATCGGAGACTTTTTGCCATCGGTCTAACCCTAATTAATTTTTTTATATAGATAGCTAAAGGAATTATTCACAAACAATGGATTTTAGCTTTTCAAATAAAGGTAAACAAACACTTTATATAAAATAATAGCGTTATAGATTTGTTGTCTGCTAAGGTGAAAAATAATTTTTAAGTCCACTTGTGAAAAGTAAAGTATAAGAATTAATGAATTCTGAAAATTAATTTGGGATTCGTAGGATAGAAAATTAATTGAAGAATTATCATATTCAAGTATTATAGAATGAAGAATAAAGGTTTGGTGTACAGAATAATACAATGATAAGAAATTATCTAAACAAAACAAATTTTAGATATACACTGTATGTACTTGTTTAAGATTATTTCTAATGGGATTTCAGGATCCAAATAGCAATGTTTTGATTAGCATATGACTTTTCTTGGAAAAAAATTATTAACGTTAATCGGAGACAAGGTGTATTTTTTTAATTATGCTAATGGAAGGTGCCCATGTAAGATGTGGGCCTTGGACCAGAGCCCAGCCCAGTGGACCCCATGGCATTCTCTATAAAGTGATTTAGAGTTACACACACAGTAACCACTGGAGTATAAACATTTAGACATTTTTATAGTTCATTCCTAGTGTTACCCTCATACATTCATTCAGATAGAGTGATGTCTTCAACACGTCTGTTATACAGTAGATAACATACCAAAATACATGCAGACATTCAAGTAACTTTCTAATTATGGAGGTATAAAATGCCCTAATCATCACCAATCGACATTTTTAGAAGTCAGGCTTAAAATAAAATACATAAATAAAGATTTTTTAATTATTATTATTTGAAAATAACACTTTAAAATCCTAAATAAATATTTTTATTTTCAGAAAACAACATTGATATTCCCAGTAATAAGATACAAACAATTAATCAAATTGAATTTAGTTCTTTTTCCTTTTTTTTATATTAGAAGTCAGTTATTGTGAGGTTAGGATTCGTTGATGAATGATAAAAATGCTAACAAAAATAGATTTCAATTTCCTGTCTTGTCTATTTCCAATGCACAATAATGGTATCATGATGTCTTTTATTCTTTTTCTTTTTTGTCAGAAACTGAAGGAAACCTGGCATCTCACTCACTGCATAGAAAATGAATAAGATTTAGAATAATATTGGTTACAAATTCCTTATTAATCTTCAAATATTCTCTACATTAAAACACATAATAATTTTTTTTTTCAATTCAATTAAAAATTAATTTTAGATTTAGTGAAGCAAAACACATTAAAGTTGTTTATCAATGCCTATTTCATTGATTTATGTGTATTTTTGTATAAAAATGTTTGTTTAATTAATCAATTTTTTATATTCGGTCCATAAATACATCAAAATTTGACTTTTAAAGCCAATATGTATCAATAATTATCAATCTGACTTGTGACGTTTTTGGCAGAAAAATCTTGCGCCGCCGATTCCAGTAATAGAGATTGACTGCTCACTGATTGTCAGATCAGAAAGGCGTGTTTCCTTTACAGACCAATCAGAATGTAGATCAGTGATTCGAATAGTGATGGGCAAAATGATTATTTTCTGTGAATCGATTTATTTTGTTCAGTTCACCTAAATGATTCGCTCTGTTAATTCGTTCAGTGATTCAGTTCAAAAATTCTTAGTTCACTTGTTAATCAGCTCCAACATTGAATTGAATCGTTCTCCCTAGGTGTTCAGTTTTAGCGCCACCTAGTCTAGTCATTTATTTATGATTCAGTTCTGTAAATCATTTAAAGAATCAATTATCAAACCACACCCGTTCAAGTATTTTTTTTATTTAGCCTACTGAATTTGGATTATCATTTAAGTTCTACATTAACTTTTACTGTACAATGAGACAAATATTTAATAGAACTGTAACTGGTCCTTCGACCGTTGATTATGTTAAATAAAATAAAATAAAAAAGAAAAACAATATTAAAAAAACAAAAAAACACGGAAAATACATAACGGTATATATACATTTAATTAAATAATATATCTTACATTGAATTTATTCACAAACACAGAAATTTAGCTGAATAGAAGTCTCTTAAGCAAATAGAATCTTTTAAACATTAAGTAATTTAATTTAACTTTTTCATTTTTTAAAGGTTTCAAAAATTCAAATGATTCATTTTAACTCCTTTTTATTTTG